>SNQJ01S0087261.1:33136-45110 GCA_010110895.2 Picea sitchensis
GATGGGGCTTGTTCAGAGACATTTTTTTGTTCTTTTTCTCTACTTCTAGATCTCCCTTCAGTAAACAAAGGAGTTTGGATCTTTGTGTCGTTTAAATAGAATTCAAACATCTTTTCTTTCTTATTGATTGTCATGGGATCTATAAGTTCAAGGAATTTTTCACCTAACACACAATCATCATTAATCGGGTTCACATAGTGGAAAGAAAGCTTGCAAGATTGCTTACCAATTTTTAATGGGAATTTTTCCACTTGGCCTTGTCTGGGTACTTCTAAACCATCTATGGCATTTCCTGTCATGGTAGGTATTTCCCAATAGAATTCTGGAATTACATTCTTTCTTAGTAAATTTAACTGACAACCAGAATCAACTAAGCAATCTACCTCATGGTTTTTTCTTAGGTGGACAAAATGTGATCTTCATGTAGAACTTAGTTCCTCCAAATGATAGTAATGCAGGACTTGGCCTTACCTCTTTTGGAGAACTGGGTTTTGAATCTTCTTTTTCAGAAGAACTGGAAGATTCTTTAGAAGAATCATCGGAACTTTCTATCTTCTTTTCCCTGGATTTATTTTCCCTATATCCCTATGGTGCAATGAATGCATCTTCAAACACTCTAGATAGTTATTCTTCTGATGAATTATTTCTCTCACTTCTTATTTCTTCAATGAAGAGCTTGATTTGCTTAATTTTTTCTTCAACATTTGATGTTGTTCTTTCAATTGGAGTTTTAGCATATTTTCTTTATCTTTTCTAAAACTTTGTTTGTCTTTGTTTATATGGAAAATCAAAATACAAGTCTATCGGGGAATATTTACTAGATGATGGATTACCATATATGATTTTAACTAGATCTTTACTAGGAGTAGCAACATACCTTAGTAGATCAGCCTTTTCTTTTCTTAGATTTTCCCGGATTATATATTTCCAAGTTGGGGTAATTTCAAGAAACCAATCAATATCTTGGATTCTCTTTTCAGGATCTGGTTTCTGCATACTTGAGAACATGCATAAATCAAAAGTGGGTTTCGAGTCTCATTCTAGAATTCAAAAATGGATTTTATGGCTAGATAATTTTGATTTCATTGTACAACATAAACCTAGTAATTTAAACTTCCTTGCTGATATGTTAACTAGGGAATCCATGTTGCAAATTTAGCCATGTTTTCAGTAGGACCATCAAATAAAGGAAAACATCCTATGACTCAAACAGATGAAGAACAAGATCGATCCACAAGGAGAAAATAAGTCGTGTCAGCAGTAAGTCAAGAAGTATTAGAGATGATGATCAAAGAAAGAGAAGAAGAACAATTTTCATCCACATTGATTGAATAAATCAAGGATCCTCCCATGAAAATCCATATCCTCGAAAAATGGGAGCAGAAGGCATTTGTAGGCCTAAGAAATGCTTCCAAAATTATATGGGTCTGCCTTCAAAAATTCTCCATAGACTATGATGATGAATATATGTGTTATTGTGATATAAGCTATAGACCAATATGTTGGGAGGATTATTCCTTACTGTTACAGGTGGCTCATGAAAATAGGGAAATTTTTGTTTGTGCAGATACTAGAAACTTAGTAAGAAAACCATGGACTGGATGGAATGAATTTTTTTTTGAAAGATTTATGCCAAGGGAGGAATGGTCATTAAAAGGACCTCAGTTTATTTTTAATTTGCAGCATAAACTTATGATTGCAGCTCAATATGAACTCTGGTTCAAATTCAAGCTAAAATTTGTTGCTACATCTTTATCCAAACTTGATCCTCTAGAGATTGTACATATGAATAGGCATTAAAAGATAAGGATGAAAAAATCCTAGGCATAACCCGAGAAGAGGTACTCCTAACCCTTAAAGTCTGAACTAGCTATCAAGGAGAGTATATTAAAGATTATAAGCATGCACTTATACCCAGATCCTTTTTGGGTCCTTGCCTTGATTATTTCCTCTTCCTAGTACCAAATGTACCTGAATATCAGGATCCATATGGATACGACTCTGATATCTCCTGGACTGAAGAAGAGATTCATAATTTGAATAATCGCATGGAGGATTAATGCAGAAGCATTGTGGACCCTAATTTGTACATAGTATTTTTACTTTGTTGACTTGCAATATTTTATAAAATCTTAAAGAAATGCTTTGTGGGTGGTAGTACACTCCACTTTGTACTGTGTGTGTTTGTGGGCTATTTCATAGGCCATATCATTCTTTGGGTGGCGTGGCACTCCACTTTGTATCTGTCAAGACTGATTTGGGTCCCCATATGTTGAAATACCACTAAGGGATGAGATAACAAGTGGTTGTCCCCACTTGCCCCAAATATTAGTCGCACTCTGTCTTTATATGTCAGGTCTAATTTGGGTCCCCATATGTCGAAAGACCACTAAGGGATGAGATAACAAATGGTTGTCCCCACTTTCCCTGAATCTTAGTCGTATTCTATCTTTATATGGCAGGTCTGATTCAGGTCCCCATATGTCGAAAGACCACTAAGGGATGAGATAAAAAGTGGTTTTCCCCACTTTCCATGAATCTTAGTCATATTTTGTATTTTGTTATCCTGGTCAGATCATGAGAAATATCCCCTCGTGAAAAGCATCTTCTTTTGACATAAAGATGTCAATTAGTAATTCTTGGTTAACCGACTGTCGATGCAATAAGTAAAGGACCGAGCTTTTCATTTGATCATTCGAGAGTTGGTATTCAAAGATTTGCAATTTTGAGTCTAAGTCTCTGCCTCTGTGTTATAACTCTGTAAATAAATTTAGTTTGCGTATGCTCTCTCCCCGCATTTGTTGATGATCTTGGAGATCAAAAGTAACTCGATAGTATGTATGTTCTGGAATAAAAGTCATTCTTATATGGATAAGTTCATATATAATTTATGAAGCAGTCTTTATGTAACAAATATTGGAGGTCGATCATGCTTGTTGGTATCAGATCCACGAACTTCAGCCTTCAAGATTCTATCAAATTTGTAAGAGCTTGTTTATTTAATGAAATATTTCCATAATGTAGCATTTATGCAACATTTGTTTGTCGTTTTATTGAGTTTATTGTCATTCGACTATCTATATACATGAATGTTATTTATGTTAAATGATGAGAAAATATTTTAAATCCATTGGGATGTGAGGCAAATTTTAGGTCTGTAAAGCCGAGGATTGGCATATGTGACCATAGGTCGTTCCCTATTATCCTGGTTATTTTCTCTAAGTTGATTATATTTTAGATGGATCCTTCCATGTATACAGCCAACTTCAAAGAAGTGTCTACTTCAGTAGATAGTATTCCCATGACATCTATAGAAAAATGACGAGCTTCATCAATGTTTTTAGGAACAAGTTTCGACAAAAGTTTAATCTCCCTTCATGAGTCAAATTCTTCAGAACAATGGGAAATCCCCCCTATTCGTCCACGAGATGTTTACAAATTAAAGTGGTGGAATTAATTGTCTCATTAATTTATCAAAATCCACTCTATTGACATTCCTTTCTCTGCTCATGAAGATCCATTAAACATTACCTTAATCGACAGAGATCTGATTGACTAGGTGAAAAGACAAGGATATTCTTACGCTTGTATAGATGAAATCAAGTTTGGTTTAAATCCTTTAGTCAGACCATATGTTATAATATCTTCCATGGTCTGTGTCGTTGATATCTGACATAATAAATTATTCAATGCTTTAGTTGGTGTATTTGTTGCACCTCTTTCTGATGGCCCCGCCTTTGCAAATGTTTTTTCCTAAATACTATGTCTCACTCTCTAATCCTTACATATATGAATTCTAAAAATCTTGTATTCTCCCTTCAGGCTTCGATATGTCAGTCAATTCATGAATCATTCAACTCAAGCCTCTCCTGGTTATTCGTTTTGGAAATGATACTCTTCCTCCTTTATAAAAAACTGTCCAAAAAACTTTGTGCTTGCACAACGTGGTGGAGAAAGACAAATCCAAGCAATTTCATCCTGTTACGTTTAACTGGATTGGGATAGAATATTCCATTGTCTAGGAAAATAAGTATGAAAAATTCAAAATCCAAATTATTTCTCATATAGAAGACTTAATAAAGAAACCATTTCCTTTTTCTACATTCCACAATTCATTGTCCTTAAAACTCCCATAACTGAATCCTTCTGCATCTGAGATGAAACACATTGTTGACGCCAAAAGTACAACATAGGGTGCCTTCTTGCAAATGGTTGCAATGCCTTATTATTTAATTATATTTAATAATATACTAATAGGTGGGACCCCTTGTGTGACTTGTGTGACTATGACGAAGAGACAACACTTATGTTTTATGTGCTTATGACTTGGTTGTGAGATGAGTTCTATAGTTTATTTTATTTTAAGTCACTGTCAAAATAATTGATCAAATGATGTTATGGGCGATGTGATAAAAAGAGAAATGATGTTGTATTTATATAACCCTCACAAGTGTTATTATGGTACATCTAGTTTGATAAAAGATCTAAACTCCATGCTTCAAGTTGTATGTGATATATGGTGTGGTGATTACCTTGATTCCATGCTACAAGGATTGCGCGCATTTGTTAAGAATTAGAAGTTTAAAGGTTGAAACATGGTATCCCTAGCAAGTTTTGGATATATGTCACATTGGCGTTCTTGACAAAGGTTGGTGCATTTGTTAAGTTTGAAACTTATAAAAATGGTGGTGTATCAAGCTTGCAATTAATTGTTAGTGGGTTGTGCATTGTATGGTTAGCTTGCTCGTACTAGCTATGGATTAATCTGTAAGTGTAGATATGACGTGCAGTAAATGCACGTCGCTCTAACCTACCTCAAGCCCGCCACCCTATCCATTTCTCATTTGATCTTGTTGGTTGTTGTTACTCCGCTTTGTTCGGTCATGGAAGAGTTATACATGCTTGGTTGACTCTCCTTGGAAAATGTTTACACTCAGGTATGGGATTTCTTGCTACTCCATCCATGAATATTTCGCTCTACTCTTTAATTTAGTCAACAGTTGGCTCTTGAGTTTGCTCGATGTCTAATACCCCAAGGCTGAGCCCCTGTGAAATGTAATATGTTTGTAGGCTAGTGAGCCTAGTAATTATAAGTTGGTAGGCTTATGTGTTTATTAGGCCGAAGAGCCTAGATGCTAAGGTCAGTGGGCCTAATTTTTGTATATGTAATCATGCAAATTATTAATAAAAATACATTGCTGCGTGTAGACCGACCACAAAGAAAGAGTTATGGGGGACTAAGATCCACTGGGTAGGGAAAGGAATGGGGTTGAGAGGCTAGGAAAGAGGGGCTAATATTGAGGGCCTAACCCAAGGGAATATTATAATGTATTCCTGAAAAGTACAAAAGTTGGGAAAATAAACCCAGTTATCCTAAGTTCCTTTGAGGAGAGGAACAAACTCCAAGTGGAGAGGAGTGTGCTCCTAGAGAGCCAAGTGTCACCCAGGATGCATGCAAATTTATGTGGGAAGTTCCACCTTTGTTGGGGATTCACGAACCATTATGGCCACCTTCCTGAGGAGTTCGCTCTCACCATTGCAACTCTCTCACGATTCTGCAAGCTGGTCATTCTCACCATTTTCCTTGCTCCCTCCCAACATCCTGACAAGTCTGTCCATTTATTTTCCCACGAGTTCATCCTCGGCAGGTTGGCCATCCCTTGTGCAGTTCACGCACGCACTAAACAAGTACACAGCCAAAGTCATTTCCGCCTTTGTGAACCTCTGTAAATTGTCAAGTCGTCCCCTTGCCTTACCCAATTTTTGGTGGTTGTGGATTGAAGAGGTGGGTTGTCAGGCCCGTGGTTGAAGAAGCAGGTTGTCAAGCTTGTGAGAAACTCTCTCCAGGTGAGAGAGTTTGTTGGGAAGTGATTTCTCCTAGAGGGAGTCTAGTATCAGCTACGGAGCTTTGAGAATTCCTGATCCGGCCTATTGTTGAATCCCTGGAAGGGAAGTGGAGCAGTCGATGGACTATGGAACAGTGAAGGTGCATATTCCCGGGGTGGGACAGGCATGCGGGAAATGAGAGTCCATGAGCAGTGGGCATAAGTAGGCTCATTGGAGAGAATCCTTCCAGTTGCACAGTGCAGTTTCCCATAGCCTCAACCTAGGTCTAAGATTCCTTTTCCCTAGGTGGAGTTTAATCCCATCTCAGGGGTGACCCACTGCTGAGAGTGATGAGCAGCGTGGTCTAAGGCGGGGAGGTTCATGGAAGGTCTGCACACAGTTGGTGTTCATCTATTAAAATATAAGTACCAAATCTTTGTTCTTTGTATGATGTGTATTGTGTACATGTGTTATAATGTTATCAAAATTGTTTGTGTTTATTGCATGTATGTATTATTGTCACTTCCAAATGAAATGTGTATGAACAAAATTATGTGTCAGTTTAAAATTCCATTATATATATATATATATATCAGAGCATTATTTGGAGTAGCATGGCCTGACCTGGGAGGTTGGGGAAGTTACAAATTGGTATCAGAGCAACAAAAACAAAGATATAATGGTTTAGGGAGCGTTACTCGGCAGGGGCTGGTGTCCGAGGATGTTACACGTTGTCTGTGCATTTCCAAAGTTATGATGTGTGGAAATTTGGACTATGTATGGATTATTAGCAAATTTTTGGTCTTTGTGGCATTTGTGTTCGAACTATTCACATTGAAAATGTGGTTGTTTCTTACTGTATGAAATTGTTCGTGCTTTACCTGTTAAAATGAATGTTGTTTGGGAAGTTATTGGGCCTGCCTTGCCTCTGGTTTTCTTTTGGTGATTCCTCTCTATCTGATAGAAACGTTATCACTGCTCCCGGCCTATGGGTTATTTGGAAACTCTGCATGTCATTTAATTGTGTGGCTCGCGTGGCTATCATGTCTGCACCCTTGTATCAGCTTTGTAAATATAAATGTGGAATTTCATGGTGGTGTTAAGATTTTCGTGCTCCTTTTGGATAAACCCTCAAACTTGTTCAACTTGTCTCTCTGTATTGCATCATTGTTCATAATTGTATATCAAACACTGTATTTGGAAAATAGTGTGGAGGTGGCCAACCTAGAATTTAATAAAGGCATTGTTTGTGCTCATTTTTAGTCATGGGTCTTGTTGATTATTCATTGTGCAAAGTTAGAAAGAATGTTAAGCCCACTTATTTTTGTAATACAATCTGTCATGTGGAAATAATTGGGGTGATGGAAGCATTGTCAAACCATTGTTTAAGGGATACGACCTACTGTGTGTTCGATTTTATATGAAAGGAATACCTCTGTGGATGAATTATATATGCGTTGAATGAGTTGTGCGAACCAGAATGAAAGGGAATTTTGGAAGCATTGTTATTTGAAGTTTCAATTTTGAATTGTGTTATACAGAGGGATCCTTGTTGTGGCCACTTCGTGGAACCCTGTAGTGATTTAAAATGTACCGGTGATTATATCGTGGACCACAATCTGTCCATTCATCGACCATTGGTTGTAATTATTTTGGTGTTGTGTCTCCTCGACTCTGTTGTGCACAAGCTATGTTATTATTGTTGAATGTTTATTGGGAAATAAATTATGAAATGATTATTGTGCAATTCAATTTCTAAATGCAAATGAGCAACCTTGAAGTGAAACCCCAGTTCTGGATTTTTGGAAACAGAGTGTTGAATTTCAATTTTGAAACAACAAGGGTTTTGAATTTTAATTGATGTTTAAGATGGCATTGTTTGATATATTAGAAAAATATCCATGGGAGTCCTTTCCAATGACCCTATCAATTCCCTGTTCGTATGGAAATTAATAAATGACATTTTTATGGATGGATTGCATGCGTCATGTAGTAAATTATAGAGCCAAATCTTGATTTATTTAAGTGGAGTTTCATGTATGGGTTATTAAGAAATTTTCATGAATAATTAAATATTGCTACATGATGAGTTATTTTAGCAAGGGCAGTAATGGCCGGAATAATAGAGGCAGAGGTAACTGGCAGTGAGGCCATAAGAGGCCTCGATTTTCTATTCACTTTGATGTTGATCCGCAAGATTTGAACCAGTTGTTTCAAGATGGTTTTTTCAATCTGGTTGGTCATGGTATATTGCATCCCCGACCTAATAGACCCCCATTTCAACCTCCTCAAAATTTTCTCGGCATTCTTATTTCTCCACATGTGTCAATGCAGCCTGAAGTCCCCGCTAATAACAATTGGCAAGAAATTGTCCACCAGCCTATCTCTCACCACCGTGGTTGGCCCATTGTGTCATTTCCTTTACCACCACCAGTTAATCCCAATGCTCAAATTGCTCATGTTATTTCGCTAGTACAGTCCTCGCACGCCAGCAAAAGATTAAAAACTAATATCCCACAACCTGTGAAAGACAAAGGAAAAGCAGCGGCCTCCCCCTCCATTCCATCCACAGAGTCTTCTACTGTGTCTTCACGTCTCCACCTAAAATATGACTTCTCCCATGTGATCAACGAAATACAACCCCAAGGGTCTAACCAACCAAGGGCTACCCCAAAAAAATCAAAAGGAGACAAGAGTGATAAGAGGAAATATGCCTCACACAACAACAAATATGGATTTTAAATGTTTTTTTTATGATGTTCAGTGATGAAGACATTGTTTAATGATTTTCAACATATTTTGGACAACAAGATTTATTTTAAATATTTTTTTGTGGATAAGATGGATATATTGTTTTCTTGGGATATGGCCTTAAATTTTGTTGATATTTAAATATTCGACTTAAATGATATCCATGGGAGATACAAGGGTTTTATATGATCCAAATGATAAATTTTGTATTTATATTTGATGATTGGCAAAGAGAATTATGGAAGTCACAAGGGGTGCCACCTATTTAGTTATTATTAATTAAACCCTTATTTATATATTATTATTAATTATTTCTCCCTAAACTAATTAGTTAAGTTAATTTGACTTAACTAAAGAAATTAGTTGAACTACCTCAACTTATTGAGAAAGAATAAAGGTTCAATGAGAGGAAGAGACAAGGGGAGAATAGAAGGATAACTATAACACTAAGGTTTTATCTATAGTAGTGAGATAGCTTCAGTTTTCATTCATTTCTGAGTTTACTTGAAATCCTAATCCTCTTGTTGACAGTAGGGTCTTATTGAAGGCAACAGGATTCAAAACTGAATCATACCATTCAACAACTTGTTTTAAAGGTGTTTGATTTATTTTTGATAGTCTGTGTATTCTTGTTGGTTTATGAATTAATTTTCATGGCTGATAAATAATATCTTGCAGAGTCAAGTGGCAACATTTTGTGCCAAGCTGATCCAAATCATTAGTTTTCATTTTATTTCACTGTCAGAGTCTTTTTGTATGGTGCCCATCGGAGACTTCTAAATTTGACTTTGTTCCATACCCTCGCAGGGGTTTGTAAAAGAGAAATACAGTTCTGTATCTCATAATGAAATAAAATCATATTATTGTTCTGTCTCATACATGTGTTTTCATGACTTGGTTCTTCCTTTCAATTTTGTCTCCATGTTTACTTTATTGTAAAATCTGTATACATTCATGTAGATTTGTTTAAATTTTATTTTTATATTGCAACATATACAAATCATAAAATCAGCCTTGATCCATTGTAATTAATACTTGTGGATTGAGTGAATGTTTTGAGGCTATAAACCCCGAGTGACATTATCAACTATCTTGTCTTAGCCATGCAAGATCTGAAAATGATTGAGTGAGGTACTCCATACATTTTCCTCAACACACACTTGTAACTAGACTGCTACATCTTCTTCATCCAATATGTCCAACTCACACAAACATATAGGGAAACACCTTGAATGTCCGGCTTGCCAAGAAAAAAATACTAATCTACAAGGTCACAGATCTTTGAAAACAAAAGTCCCTAGTGTTGATATTTTCATGTTGTCACTTCCTAGAGAAGGTCTAGGAAGCATAAAAAGGTTTCCAAGTGGAGAAGAAACTTATTTTCCGGGAAGGAATCTTCTGGTAGTTCCATTCAGAAAATATTTTGATGATCTTAAAAATAAAAGAGAATATTTGCCGAAAAGATCTTCAACAATATATGATTTTGTATCTGATGAATGCAAGCTTCTAAACTATGCAAATTTCCAAGCTCAATTGAAAGGAAATAATATAGATGATTGCATAGAGAATTTCTCAAAGAAAGGAAAGATGCAGAGTCACACAAGGAAGAAATCAAAATTATCTAGCCATAAAATCCATTTTTGAATTCTAGAATGAGACTCTATAAGGAGCTTTTCAGATTTTAACCTCCCTGATAAAATTTTCAGATCATATCTAATTAGGAATTTTAATGGTTTGAGATAGAGTATAAAATAGAGCACTGTCTTTTTTTACAGCAAGAATGATCTAGGTGGATATTGGTGGCCACCCACCTATTCCAACTGGCTCCTCTTGACAGTTTTTAGTTCAACACGTTCTTTTGTAATTCTTTGTAAATGTGGGTTCTACATTTTCATGGTTTTCTGAAGCCCTACACAACTTCTAGGTGGAGATTGGTGGCCGCCCATATAAACCAAATGGCTTATTTTGGAATTTTTCATGTCAGTACATCTTTTTGTACTTCCAGGGCCGTTCTGGGGCCCTAAACAATGTTTTTTTGGCTTTCCACAGTCAAACTATAAATAGAGTTAGAGTTTCATGACATAATGCGGATTTCTCGAAAATACTTTTCCAACGAGCTATCACGTTCCTAAAACGAAGGTCGTATGCAAAAGTTACGACCCCGGGAAGTTGAGGTACCAACTTACTCATCGGAGCCCACATAACTTTTGGAGTTTCATCTCCTAGGGTTAGGTTTTTGGATGTATAGGGTTTTGGCATTCATGAGTAATGTTAAAAGGCCTTTGGAGCCTCATTGT
Source organism: Picea sitchensis (assembly GCA_010110895.2). Taxonomy (NCBI): domain Eukaryota; kingdom Viridiplantae; phylum Streptophyta; class Pinopsida; order Pinales; family Pinaceae; genus Picea; species Picea sitchensis. Next base: position 44,011 of record SNQJ01S0087261.1, read on the forward strand.
AATCATTCTACTTAGACGAATGCACATAGCAGACACACCTCTTCTCTTAGATAGCTACCACCATTCGAGCAAGTTGTTTTCAGTTTTCACTGGATATCTGTTGTTTATCTCTATATCTCTATGTTATTGTATTCATTCTGTTATTTATTTCATTTTGCTCATAAATCCATATCAGTGGTATCAGAGCGGCCTGCTTTTCATTTATTTTTCTTCGTGCATGTCCCCAGCAAGATATGGGTACAAGAAGTTGGGACTCGAACCAGTAGAGCCTTTGCAAGATCGGTTGGGCTGAGCCCAACCACAACTCATTGGGGACGAGAAGAAAGATGATGGAGCAGGAGATCCTTTTAAATTGTTTCTCTAGGAAGCCCTTGCATGACAAAGGAATGAAATGATGGACAACTTTGCACATATCCTTCTACGGCTTCCCACATGAGACACATCTTCATCAAGTGACCATGCAACCCCCTTCAAGGTACAAGTAAATTTTGATATTCCATTATTTGAAGGACTAATAGATGCGGATGTTATAGATAAATGGCTGAATCTGCTCGAAGGGTGTTTTTCAGTCCACAATTTTTCTGAAAGGGAAAATATTACTTTTGCACTCCTCAAGGTCGTCCCGCATGTTAAGGACTGGTGGGATACTTACTATAAGCAAAGGTCCATAGAGGAATCTGCAATATTGTGGTCGCCCCCACATGGGATTCCTTCATGGATGTCATTAAAGAACAATACTACTCTGTTGGAAGCTACGAGGACCAGTACACAATATGGACCACCCTGCGTCAGGAAAGGGACTAGACAGTACCAAAATTCACCAATATTTTCCATACCCTGCACACCAAATTTGGTATCAAAGACTCTGAATGACATCTGGTACTCAAATACCACAGGTGTCTGCATAGACACATTCAAACAGAAATGGAGTTTATGTACATCACATCATTGGGTACGACTTATAGATATGCTCTCAAGATTGAGCATAAATTTAAGTAGAAGAGGTGAGAGTTTTGATCTGCAAACTCCTCATAGTCGAAGTAGGGAAAAGGTGGCCCCAACCCACAAAGAAAGGGACAAAGAAAATATGGACACTCTCA
>SNQJ01S0087262.1:0-18107 GCA_010110895.2 Picea sitchensis
ACTATAGTTGACCATAGTTAACATGGTTGACTCATATTAACCATCTTAATAACCTACGCTTGTTCTAAACCTGCAACTACCACACTAGTTTCCATTAAGGCTTAAGGAAGCTTTTCTCATGATACCATTTTACTACTCACTTGCCATCCAACCTCTCAAGTACTCAATGCTTCGACACTAAAATTTTCATGATGGTCCCAAATAGATTCTAACCCTTTACACACTATAATCATTTACCCCTATAACTCATGACATGAAAATCACACCCTAAAAAATTCTAACCACTAACTACTATGACCCCAAAGCGACGTCATTATTATAGAAAACTTGTCGCAACATCCGTCAAATGAAACATATTTATAGATTTTGTAATGTCACAATTTTGACGTAAAAAAAGCCTTAGTGACCATTAGTATTTTGACTTGGTCAACATACTAAGGTGATCGTTGGATCGGAAAACCTAGTTTCCAAAACGTCACAATTGTGACATCAATCATCACAAACGTGGCAAGAACGACGTTTATGTCACAAACGTGGCAAGAGAGACGTTCCGGTGGAAAATGTGGCAAGAGCGACGTTAACGTGGAAAGAGAGACGTCAACATGGCAAGACCGACGTTATCGGGCAATATGATTTTTTTTTTAAATTTCCTCTATTTTGCAACAATATGGACAATTTTCTCCATAACGCCGCAAATAAAACGTCGAAATTTTTACAATATGTATTAGTGCATGTGCTCACAATAGGACCGATCATTTTGGATATGCGCCCAGCTCCTAGTCATGGCTCCGAACTAAATAGAGGACAGGTGCTACACTTGCATGATGGTGTTTGTATGCCCACGCCCCTATCCTCTATGGTCATAGCGCCAAATAAAACCATGGGTTGGGGCTAAGCCCTAGCCCCTTTACGCCCCATCACTTAATACATACACTTTATTAAACATAAAGTGGGTTTATATAACTAACAAATGGTATGGAACGTTGGCCATTGGAACTCTACCAAGACTTGCGCCCACCAATAGGTCATGAGGTCGAAACCCATGTTCTTCATAAACCTTTTACACTACCAACCAGTTATAGGGTGCCACGTAGAAACCCACATCTGGGCCACGTCGCACCTCTTCATTGGCCTGAAAAATGCCAATTGTCATCATCTGAGTGGAACTGCCTTTTTCCTAGTCACCCTACTGTTGTGCTTCCACATGTCACTTTACTGATGTCAGCATGATGACATCAACAAGACGTCATGCGGACATCATCATTGACTTTTTCTAGTTGACCTATTGACTTTTTAGTTGTTTGGGAAAATGATCAGAGTGTGATAACTCTCACATACAACATCTTTTTGAGAAATAAATATATAGATGGAATCAACATGATGAGCTTGTCACAATGGTATTGGTTTCATACGATTCCGAGAACTTACATTTTTGAGCCTTTTCTGGACCTGAGAAGCCTCTTGGATCCCATTCTGGATCACACCTCCCCACTAAAGTACCTTTTCATCCCCAAAAGGTTATGTACATGGACTTTGACTGATTACATACTCATAACGAGAAACAAAAAACACAATGTTGTACAAAAATGATGTTATAACAGGTCATCATTTCAACATGTGTGATTACATTAATGGAAGCAAAATACAATGAAGTTGAGACATCCACTTTTGGAAAAACCAAGTGGATGGTTTATTTCCTTCACGGTGTTCCTCTTGCTTCAGTGGTAATCTTTCCTCCTTCAAACGTACATGCAAAATCCTTTTGTCCTTCCTGGGATGAAGCTCAGGATTAAGCTTCCAACAACTAGCCTTTTGATGTCCACTACTGCTGTAATAAGTGCACTATGTTTTTGGCATCCAAACTTTCTTGCCCTTCTCTTTCTTCCATTTTGGAGTTGAGTATTTATGTAGTGTTTCCTTCTTGGTCGACATAAGCTTCCTATACAAATTTTGTCTCTTCCAACACTTGGCAACACAATGCTTGGGTGAATGAGAATAAGTACATGGATAATGATTCCACAAGTTCCAGATTACTGGATTATGATTATTATAATCAAAAGGAGAAATGGTAAAAACATGACCATTATACATTCCATGTTGATATTCACCTTGATTTGGAGATGACTTGCATTCACTACCACAATCCTGAATTGATGCACCATTACCTTTGGTGAAGTGTTCCTGCAATATCTTAAGTTGGCGATTTGAAGCATTAGTTGCTTCCGAAGTTTTGGAACCCATATTGGAAGACTCTCCAAGGCCCCCTTTTCCATATCCCAATTCTATGTATCGAGGCCTTTCCTCAACCTCAATAGGATTTACAATGCCTTGACCTTTACATCCAAGGCCCTTCCCTTCTTCATAACCCATCTTGCTTAGAAATTTCAAACCTACACCTCTTGTATGTTTTTCGAATGCACCAAAACCAACTTGTTGCGAATGAGAAGAATTTGATGATTGACCTTCACTGCATACCTCAGATGTGTTTTCTGAAATAGATGTAGAAGGAACTTCCTTCAATCCTTCTCTTCCCTTTTTTTTTCTTTGAAGATTTCACTGAACCATGCTCTTTCATTCCCAGTAGTCTTCATACAACACCTTCACCATATCGGCCATGGAAACCACTGAACTTTTGAACTCATTCTCATATTGAGAAACTCCTCCTATAGATTCTATTTTCTCCCTTGATATGAACTCTTCCCTCGCTAACATGCAAAACTCAAATCCAAACGTCAACTAGCTTCGATACCACTTGATCCAAAAAGTTCTTTTAATGACTGTGGTTGAGTTATTAATTACATGTGTTTATTAACCATTCGAGAAGCTTAATGAAAGAGGAAGAAGATATGAGAATATGTCACGGCCATGAACACATACACATAACTTAAATGAAGCAATAATAAGAGCAAACCATGACAACAGAAGTGATAAAGGAGTTCGACACAAAAGTGCCTACATCTTCGGGCCTTTGTCTGAGTGGGGGAGGCTTCTTTATTTCTGTTCAAAGCTCAAAAAGTACATTGTAGTAGTGCCATTAGGATATAAGACTGACATGGTATTGTTCTTTGTTATCTATAGAACCTAGCATAAGAAATGACACTCAAAACGGAGGACCGAAGCTCCCATAAATGGCCCGCAACGGTATTTCCTCAACAACTTCCTTGCATAAAAATGACTTTTCCTTGGCTTTTCTTCAACATAACTCTGATATGACTTTCCCAAATGGCCTAAAACATGCCTATATTATATAGATATGAATTTGTTTATCCTTCCCCAACTTCCTCCCAAAATCTGGGCTCTAAAAGAGCTCAATATCCCCCTAAAATGGGCAAAACCCACTATTAACAGGCCAAAATCACTTAAAAATCCCAAAAACCATAGGAAATAGCCCACTTTTCCAAAACTATATGAGTTAATCCCCATAGTCCTATTGATCACACTTTAAATAGGGTCATATTAAGTCATATGGCCAAGCGTCAGCCCCGTAGGGGCTGCACGCTGACCCTCACCTTCGAATAACCTCGTCGCATGCACTTGCAATAGGACCGGCCCTTCTGGATATGCACCTAGCTCCTAGTCATGGATCCAAACTAAATGGAGGATAGATGCTACACTTGCGCATTGGTGGTTGTATGCTCGTACCCCTATCCTCTATGGTCACAACGCCAAATAAAACCATGGGCTGGGGCTTAGCCCAAGCTCCTTTACGCCCCATCACTTAATACATACACTTTATTAAGCATAAAGTGGATTTATATAACTAACAAATGGTATGGAACATTGGCCATTGGACCTCTACCAATACTTTTTCCCCACCAATAGGTCATGAGGTCGAAACCCATGAGCTCCATAAACCTTTTACACTGCCAACCAATTATACGGTGTCATGTGACAGGCCACGTCTCGACCACATGGCACCTCTTCATTGGCCTGAAAAATGCCACATGTCATCATCTGAGTGGAACTGTCTTGTGCCCAGTCACCCTGTTGTCGTGCTACCACATGTCACTTTGTTGATGTCAGCATGATGGCGTCAGCAAGACGTCATGCTGACATCATCATTGACTTTTCCTAGTTGACATGTTGACTTTTTAGTGGTTTGGGAAAACGATTATAGTGTGATAACTCTCGTAGACAACGTCCATTTGAGAAAGTAAATATATGGCTGGAATCAACGCGATGAGTCGGTCGCAATGGAATTGTTTCATCTGATTCCAATAACTTTCATTTTTGAGCCTTTTCTAGACCTAAGAAGCCTCCTGGATCTGATTCTGGATCAGTTTCTCCTCTTGTTATTTCTGCAGGAACTCATGTACCTCATTTTGTACATAAGAATGCTTCTTCTGCAGACGTCGATGTCCTACTAGAACACTGTGCAATTGTAGATCATCTCTATTCAAACAACCCTTCGTTTTGTCCATTGATTCTCATCGATCTCTAACTAGGATACCAATTGTTTTTATTTCCTGCACCTTGACATATGTACTCCAAAAATCTTATGTAGCCTAATATTGTAGCATCTGTATGCTTTCTTGGTAGAAGCATATCCAATAAGGATACTTTCATCAAATCTAGCATCACATTTTCGAAATTCTCATCATGCATTTTGATGTAGTCCTTACTTCCAAAGACCTTGAAGTATTTTACCGAATGAGCTCTTCCAAAACAGAGTTCACAAGGAGTTTTACTACTATTAATCTTGATTCGACCTCTGTTCAATATGAGTATTAATGTTCTTACAATTTCCCTCCAATATCATTACTAATTGATGGAACATCCATCATATAATTTACTTCATTAAGCATAGTCTTTGCAGCTTTTTGGACACAGATCTCTTTTTTTATTTTTATTTTTTTCTTTTAGAAGGAGTTTCAGTGTAACATTAAAATGGGATTGAAAGATTTATGAGATAATCATCACTCAATTATTTTTTTTGTTCAACCATTTGAGATTCATCATCAACGTCATTATTATGTGCACCGGAAGCTTCTTTATCATTGTTTTGAGAATATTCCTTATTAGAGGTTTCATCCTCCAAACTCCTATTATTAACTTCATTAGTTTTAGGAACAACATTTTCCTCATCTTTCTTGTTTGCTACTTCAGATTTTCTTTTCCATGCCTTCTTATTTAATCTTGTTGTCATATTGTGTGAATCATTTCTTATTAGTTGTCTTATTGAGTTCCAACAGTTATAGGCTTTGTGGCCATATCCACCACAGCTATAGCATCTCATAGTGTAACAATGTGCAACAATATGTCCAACATGATTGTAGTTCCAACATATTATCCTATTGTTGAACCTACCAACTTGTTTTATTCTATGTTGCCTACAATCCAAGGCTTTATGACAATATTCATTACAAGAAATAACAATAACCGTTAAAGACACTCTCATACCTTCTTTGATTCATCCATGAAGGTGTCTCTCTTCTAAACTTGCTTTGAGGTGTATGAGTAGCTTCTGTATGTCTTCCTTAATCTGATCTTCTAATTTTTGTAGTGTTTCTTTTATTCTTTGAACATGAAGAACCCACATCATACTGTCTTTCCCTTTTTATAAAATTAATACTTGCATCAGACATGTATTCACTTTATACAAATGAAGGAATTGCATGAGGTTTCTTGACATTACTAATCTCTTCCTTGTTGTGGCCAAGACCGGTTTTGTCATATGGTGATCTCCGACTATCCAAGATCTCATCCAGGGTCATGGAATTGTTCAATAACTTCATTTGGGTGTCTAACTTCTCAACCTTATTTCTAAGATTCACAACTTATGCTTCCATCTTATGACAAGATTCTTCCTTTTTGGAAGTTATTTTCCAGATAATCCACAATCGGTGTCATTTTTTTCATCGATGTTTCGAATCCGAATCAGGATTCATCATGAGGACTAATTGTCAGTTGATAGCTTGTTGATCTTGGTAAATTAATAGTTAATATGCAGGACGTTTATAGATTTAACCCACGTCGACTTGTCTAAAACGTAATTTATAGAGTTTTTTAAACAAAAATTAAACAAAATAATAAATTAATAAATTATTACTAAGGTTGAATGTATTAGTTTTAATAGTGTTTTAATATTATATATATGTATAAATGTAAGTCTAGGGTTTGAAATAGACTGACTTTTAATTCATTTTATTGGTATTTGTAATTAATTGAATTATATTTATAGTTAATGTAAGAAGGATTTTAGTTAAGGTTTGGTTGTTTTAGGGTTAGAGTTAGATTGTTATTTTATGTTTTGAATTTTTAATGTATAAAGTTTAGTGAACTAATAATATATCTTAAATTATTACTATGTTGAATGTAAAGGTTTAATAATATTATAGTTTTAATTAATTGAATTATATTTAGTTAAGGTTTGGTTGTTTTTAGGGTTAGAGTTAGATAGTTTTTTATTTTATTACTTATTACTACTTTATGATTAAATTTAATGTATAAAGTTTAGTGAGCTAATTACTACATTATGGGAAGGAAGCTTAGGTATTAGTTGATTAGAATAATTTCAAAGGATTGTTTTTTAGTAGTGTTAAATTGTGTAATTAGTATGATTATTAGTATTATTAGGTTTAAGTATTTTTCAATAGAAATAAGTTCAGGGTGCTAAGTGGATACATCTGGGGTTTTAATATATATAGTGTCAAATGATTAGGGTATATGTAACTTAATTATTGATATATATAGTAGTAGATGTCTATAATTAGAATTTATAAAGTGGGTAATACTGGTTAGTTAGACCCCTAAGTCTATGAACTGACACAAAGGAAAACCTAAATAAGCTAGGAAAGAAGAATGAAGGTGTCATACCTGATTTGATCCATGTGGATATCTAAGTTGGTTGATTAATGGGTGCCAAAAGTTGCTCACCTCCAGGCCACCATCTCTGTTCATATTGTTGGGGTGCTTGATTATTTCTAGAGCTTCTCTTAAGCGTCTCATGTAGTAATGATCCTCTTTTTCTAGTATCTTCTTCCTTTTTGTCCAACTGGTTCCTTATAACCTCTTCTATCCTTTTGGCTTCTTCAAGTTGGATTTTAATATTGACATAGTTTTCCCTTAGTTCTTTTAGATCTGCAAGATTTTTTCTTGAGACATCATCTTCCTTCTTTTCTTCTTTTGCTTGACTGATATCATTTTTCAGTCTCTTGATCTCATCTTCTTTCTCTTCTAACTGATTGTCCTACTTATATATTATCTTTTTACTGTCCTTGAGCATTTCCTTTATTTCCAAGACATGATTTTGACTCTTTTCAAGAAATTCTTGAGTGTAGTCATGAAGATCGCTACAATATGATTTATTATGGTCATAGAGGTATTCAGAGAGATTACAATCAACCTTTTCTTTGGCCTTTGATAGTTTTTCTTCTTCTTCTTCCATGGGATAAATNNGGTGAATAAGTATTGCTTACTTTTCCTTTTCATCTTCATCCACATTAAGCACAAATATTAATTATTCAATGAAGAAATATATGATGAAAAAAAAACCTTATGAACACAAGATTTTATCGTGGAAGCCAACAAGGAAAACCACCAACTCTTTTCTCATTAATAAAAATTTATTTTACAAAACTGTTTTCAAGCTAGAACTTGATGGAGAGACATTCCCCAAGTTTCTTCAACTACAACTTAAGGGATGTTGCCACACCCCATTTACCAACTACAATTGGAAGGATGCACCCACACCCTCATTCACCAGTACCAACTAGTAAGAGGCTTCAACCCCCTGTTTAGTCAGCTACAACTGACAAGGAATCACTAACTCCCCTACAGGCTGCAACCTACCCTTGCACCACCCAACCACTCTTAGTTTATAATGCAATTCAATATCTTATGCTCTTCATTGAATTTGACTCATGCAACCATCTTTGTACTTTCTACTTGTCTGCTCCAACCTCTGTTTGTATGGTCTTCTGGTTATCTGCATTCAAACTTCATCTCTTTCTCTCTAGCTTCTTACTTTATTTAAAACTTCAATCTTGGAACAACTTTATCACTACTGACAGTTTCTTCAATTAATGATCTTCTTTCAAACTTTAGCTAAAAGCCTTCAACACTTTCTCGACTTCTAAAAATGATCTTGTGATAAGAAACCCTGAGAATCTCCCTTCCTTCCTTTGGTTACTTCATGCCAAACTTCTTGACATCAAATTATCTTGATATAGATGGACTCCTTTGCTTCTTTGATCTTCAGATATTACATTATGAATCACATACGAAGAGACACATTGCTTTCAATATATGTTCAAGTATATATATGTGTTTTCTTTTGAATACGAAATATTATGACTTCTCACAAAGGTCACATGCATCTTTATAAATTTTTAATAACTATGTAACTCTTCATTTGGGCATTTTCAACATAATTAACATTTGAACAACCATATTAATTAAATAATTTTTATATGACATTTTCAAATATAATGAGTAAATACCATGGGCTTCTAAATACCATGGAAGAATACTGCTTTCACTTTTTCATCCATTTTTACCTTGCTTCCTTTTCAATCCAACCTCGCTTTAATATTAAAACTCCCTTTTAATATTAAACTTTTCATTTTTAAAACTTAAATCTTCTTTAATTTTCTTTTGACCTTTAAAAAAAAATTGTAGTTTCTTCTTTAATCTTCTTTTAATTTTTTCCTGGAGAATACGCTTTCACTTTTTCATCCACTTTTACCTAACTTCCTTTTTAATCCAACCTCACTTTTAATATTAAAACTCTTTTTTAATATTAAACTTTTCATTTTTAAAACTTATATATTTTTTTAATTTTCTTTTGACCTTCTTTAATTTTCTTTTATACTTTCTTCTTTAATCTTGTTTTACTTTTTTTTCATCTTTTTATACTTTCTTTTTAAATTTTCTTTTATACTTTATTTTTTAAATCTTATTTAATTTTATTTTGNGACTTCATTCTTTTCTTGTAATGCTTCTGAATCTTCTTCTTTATATAAAACTTTTTCAACATTTGTTAAAATAGTAATTACGATAATATCAAAACTATTTCCTTTCATCTTCAACATTAGTCAAACATGTTCCTCATGCAATGATGGCATAAAAGACAATGTCTCAATGGTATCAATGGAAACATCTCAATCATGCTTGACCATCACTTTGACATCAATGGAAACATCTCAATCATGATTGAACATCACTTTGACATCAATGGAAACATCTCAATCATGATTGACCATCACTTTCACAACAATGACAATCTCAGTTGTGGTTATTCATCATTAACAATAGATCATCACATCGACTGTTGACATCAATGACAATATTTCCAACATTTTGGACATTAATCAGATTAATGGTATAGCTATTGTAGCATGTATTTGTAGACTATTTTATAATCACTATTTATAGACCTGAAGAGATATATAATATTAATATGGATTGATAAATATCCTATATGTCCTTTTATAGCACTTGTAGAGCTTGAATGGTAATTTCTTATACATTCATGCAAATAAAGGATCGATAGAAAATTTCTTTATTTAAAACCTAATTTCTTATACATTCATGCAAATAAAGGATCGATAGAAAATTTCTTTATTTAAAACCAATATATATCGACAAGAAAACCATGCATATATATATATATATAGAGAGAAGAGTATATATATATATATATATATATATATATATATATATATTAAACATGCCATAGAAAATTTCTAACCATTTCTATCATTTCCTTTGCTTAAATCTATAGGTATGTTGACACAGTCATGCACAGGATGTATAACCACATTTAAACAGAAATAGAAGTATACAATAGCTCAAAATTTTCTATCGTATGAGTATCTATATGTATATATCCAAGCAAGTATTTATACATATACTAACATCACAACAATCCCATCACACTTCTAACAATGGTAATCAACAGAATATTATGCATTCATTCAATCATTTATATATGTACTAACATCACATAACCCCATCATACTTCTAACAATGGAAATCAACTGAATATTAACCAGAATACAAGTAAAGGTGCTTATCTGAAACTAATGTTGGGACACAAATGGAACGGCCATGTTCCATTGAACCATAGAATAGAACAACCAAGTTGGGACATAAATGATCCTCCTTTGCTACAGTTCTCTTTTACATATCATAAATTCCCTTGATTCACACAAAACAGTGTTTTGTATACTAAGAAGCATCCCGCCTTCCCCATATGTTGTATATATATTGTGCCTCTTGTGCCTAGGTTTTTTCTTCCCTCCTTGGGAATTTTCGTAGCTTTACAAATCCCTGATTTTCATGGGTTTCTAGTGGTCAAATTCCTCATTTGCCACTTGTAAATATCATCCCTGAGGTAACTCAAATTTTTTCCCCACTTATGGAGTCATTGTGAGTTGTTTTCAACCTGGTTTCTCCATTTGTATTCCAACATTAAATATATAAAAAGATTTGTATTTTACATGTGTCACAATCAAGAAGTTAGTTGGTCAAATAAAATCCTTTCCCAACAGTCATAAATAATTATTTCCAAATTCAAATTTTCCAAAAATGGAAATTTATTCCCAAGTACACTTAGACTTTAATGATTAATTATTTTTGGGGATATTACACTAAACTTATTAACAAGTTTCTGAGACTCTTGTTTACTACTTCAATCTGTCCATCTATTTGAGGGTGATATGTTGAACTGAAGGAAAAGTTTCCCACCAACCTCTTCCATAGAGTTCTCCAAAAGTGTCCTACAATTTTTGTGTCTCTATCTCAAACTATGCTCCTAGAAAATCCATGTAGTCTCACAACTTCTCCGAAAAACAAATTGGCTATGTATGTAGAATCATTTTTTTCCTGGCATGGTAAGAAATGTGGAATTTTTGAAAATTCATCCTCCACAAAAATATGGAATCACTCCTTTTATGGTTTCTAGGAAATCTCGATACAAAATCCATATTGATTGCATCCCATGGCCTTTCTAGAATTGGGAATGGCTAATAAAAACCAATGTTCTGTTGTATTCCTTTTTCATACTGGAAAATTATACATTTTTTCACAAACATTTTCAACTATTCCCTCATGCTCGACTAATAGTATGAATTGATCAGTTGGGAAAATGTATTATCATGACCAAAATGTCCAACTAAACCTCCACTATGTTTCTCTTTCAACATGTTATCTCTAATTGAGCATCTTGGTATGCATAGTTGGATCCCTTTGAACAATAATCCATCCTGGATCAAATATTATGTCCATGGGCCTCTGTATCCCAACAAAGGATTCTTACATGTCTCATAATATTCCTTAAAATATGGATCTTCTCGATACATTTCCTTGAGGTGTTCAAACCCTAAGGTCTCCACTTGGAATTAGTGTACAATTAAACTCCTCCTACTCAAAGTGTTTGAAACTTTGTTAGGAGTTATAGCAATATGTTTAATAACAAAAGTAAAATTCTGCATAAATTCTACCCATTTAGCATGTCTCTAATTCAACTTTTCTTGCCTAGTAATAAACTGCAAAGCTTGATTATCAATGTACAAGACAAATTCTTTAGGAATTAGATAGTGTCTCCACTTCTTTAAATCTTGAATCACTGCATAAAATGATTTGAAATATGTGGAATAATTATTCTTGCTATCATCTAGCTTCTCACTTAAATAAGCAACTGGCATATTATCCTGACTCAAGACTGCTCCAATAACTACTCCACTTGCATCACATATCACTTGAATTTTTTTTCCAAAATCTGGTAAGACCATAATTGGTTGTTCTGTGATTTTATCCTTCAACACTTTAGAACCTTTTTCAAATTCCTCTTTCCATTCAAAATACTAGTGTTTCTTCTTCATAGTGTCCATCATGGATGTACATATACCACTAAAATTTATGATAAACTTTCTATAAAAACTTGCTAACCCATGAAAAATTATTACCTCAAATATGCTTCTTGGAGATGGCCATTCTTTGATGGCTCTCACCTTTTTTGGATCAATCTTCAACTCATTTGAACAGATCACAAAACCCAAGTATATGAGTTTTTTCTTCATAAAAGATCTTTTCTTTAGATTTATCAACAATGTTTCTTGCTGCAACCTTCTCATCCTTAATGTCAAATGTTTTAAGTGTTCTCCCTCTCTCTGAATGAAGATTAGTATGTCATCCAGATACACTATGACAAATTTTCCTATGAAGTCTTTCAACACTTCATTCATTAATCTCATAAATGTTCTTGGGGAATTATTCAACCCAAATGGCATGATCAACCATTCAAACAAACCTTCATTTGTCTTTGATGTTGTCCTCCATTCATCTCCCTCTCTCAACCTTATTTTTTGATATCCACTCTTCAATTATATCTTGGAAAAATAGCTTTCTCCACTAAAACAATCCATCAAATCATCCATCCTAGGTAAAGAGAATCTATACCTAATGGTGATATTATTTATGGCTCTGGAATATGTACACATTATCCATCTTCCATCCTTCTTTGGACTCTACACATTTGGCACTACACATGGTCTTAGGCTTTCCCTGACTAAACCTTTATCCAATAACTCTTGGACTTGATTTTATACTTCCTCATTCTCTCTAGGTGTCAACCTATAAGATGCTTTGTTTGGTAAACCAGCTCCTAGAATAAGTTCAATATGATGTCTTATACTCCTGATGGGTGGCAATGAGTGAGGTAACTCATCCACTACTATGTCAGCAAAGTTTTCTAACATTTCTTGTATTTCTTCAGGTAAATATTCCATAGAAGTATTTGTAAGGATAACTCTGGGATTCCTCACTATCGAAAACTGCATCTCCTGCTCCTTCTTGAATTCATTGAAGATTTCCTTGTCACTCATGAGAAGTATACTTGAACTAAATTCTTTCTTTTTCTCATTCTCTTCTATTCGAAACATCATATGTGTCCTACCATTCTTTTCTAAGGTATAAGTATTATTCTTCCCATCATGAATAGTGTTTTTGTCAAATTTCTAGGGTCTCCCCATTAAAATATGATAGACATCCATAGGAATTACATCACATAATATTTCATCCCTATAACCTCCTATTTTAAATCCAACCTGACATTGTTGACTTACCGTTAATTGATGTCCTTTATGCAACCATGATACCTTGTCTGGGTTTGTATGTGAAGTTGTATTCAGATCTAGTTTATCCACCATTTCCGTGGATACCAGATTGATAGTGCTCCCACCGTCTATGCTACCTTTCAAACTTTGTCTTTCATCTTACAAGTAGTTCTGAACAGACTTGTCCACTGATATGAACTTTAGAAATGTGTTCTTCTCCTCCTCTAGTGTCTTTCTTCTTCTCTAGGCATTCCTAAGACATGTTCCCTATATTTCCACAGTCATAGCATCTATTTTGACCTCCTCTGGATCTTCCTCTTCCTCTAGGAAAATATATTCTTTCTCCATGTTGTCCTTCCTTATAACTTCCACCTTTTTGAATGTGACTATGATGCTTTCCATCTTCATGATTTGGTTTCTGGAACTTTTCTCTGTTGCTTCCCTTACCTATGGTTGAATTTCCTCCTCTATTTTTTTTCTGCCCAATTTATCTTAAGCTTTCATGGCTTCTTGATAAGCATCCTAGAAATTACTAACATACACCATGTTGATTTCCTCTTGTATTTCATATCTCATGCCATTGATATACCTGGCTATTTTTTCATCATCATTCTCTTTCTATCCATCCATGATGTTTAGTCGGTAAAATTCCTCAATGTATTTCTTCACTGATAAGATTTTATGTCTTAGGTTTTGCAATATTCTGAATAGATTTATTTGATAGTCCTTTGGAATATTTTTTTCTTTTAGCTTGTCTACCATCCTATCCCATCTTTTAATTGTTTTATTTCCCTTGCATCTATGATCAACTTGCAGTTCATCCCACCATAGTGTTCCATGACCCTTCAGTATTGTCACTACATTCTTCACCATATTATCTTCTTCGATATCTTCATAATCAAAGTACTTTTCCATAGCACATACCCAATCCAACAATTCTTCAACTTCTAAATTTCCTACATACATTGGTACCCCTATTTTTTCTCTGGCTCCCATTCTTGAAACGACTTTCAATAAGCGGTCTTCTACAACATCTTCTACTACATCTTATTTGACCTCTATCTCTTCTCTTTTAGTTTCACTAATATCTCCAGTTTTTGGTTCTCTCCTCTCTGTTGTATCCATGATGTCCAGTCTCATTCTAAGTCGCCTCATTTCTTCTTCCATTTCTCAAATCATTTTGCATCTTCTGGGTGGCATAATTCCATAGAATCACCTTTTCATGTATATAAATAGAATCAACTCTTGATACCACTGATGATATCAAATTATCTCCTTTATCCTTTTTCTTCTTTCTACAAACAAATTCAATAGCTCTCATTTTCCTTCCGTTTGCAAGAAAAATCAGGCTCTGATACCACCTGATGAAAACCCCTTACTCTCCGTCAGGGATGCACAACCTCCCAGTCAAGGATTTTCGATTCTCCAAGCCAAATTGGATTCCTGAAACCTTAATGGTAACACTTGTGATTAAACACAGACCCTTTTAGTCTTTTGGTACAAGTTCTACGAAACCCACAACTTCTTCCTTTGTTCTCCTAAAATATAAAAGTTCAAGCACCAACTCCTTTTCCGTTATCCCCTTCATGCATGTGACCTCAGGATATGTCCTCACTTAAGAACATGATTGAGAGATGGCCAAGAGTGGTTTGATACCAAACTACTTTTCTCCCCATAATTAACTATCGACTGCCACGTATCCCTTTGTCAATATTGTCGTTTCGACCGTGGCTTGCTCTAATATTTTTAAGACATGGTCACTTTCTTCTCCGGCTATTAAGCATGACTGTTGATATTGTGATATCAAGCATTACCTCTTGATCGAGAGATCATATCTGTCCTCTTTTCTACCTTGGTAAACTATCAGTCAACAATCCTTTTCCTCCTCTTGCACGCACTCCCAGATATCCATGATCTATCGACACATGCCATCCTTTCAAATGTTTGGCTATGATTCATTTCAGCCCTTCGGGCTTCAAGAGTTTCAACCTCTCTATTCTTACTTCCTCCCGAAGTAATCTCACCCAAATTAAATGATCTGTCGATGAGTTTCCCTCACATATCAACAACTATGATTCACTAAGGCTCTTCGAACTTTGGAAGTTCCAACTTCTGCACACTCACTTTGCCCTGAAGTGTTTTTACCCGAAGTTCGCGGATCTTTGTAGCATCTCCTTTGGAATCTGAAGGCTATGATACACACTCACTTTCTCCCAGAGTGTTTTCACCCAAAGTCGACGATCTGTCAATGTGTCTCTCTCTCAGATCAACGATTGTGAATTGCTTCGTCTGTTCGGGCTTCAAGAGTTTCAACTCCTGCACACTCACCTTGTGAGCATGTTCACTTGAATTCTTTGATCTGTTGAAACGTACCTCCTAGAAACCGACGGTCAGGATCTACTTTGGCTCTTTGTCTATTCAATGATTTCACCTTCTCCTTGATCAAAAAACTTTTGAAGTTCTCTTGGTCCGGAGTTACATATATTTTTCCACCTATCCCTCTTGACGATGAACGGTCCCTAACCTATTCATAACTTCAATGATTTTTCACTCCTATATGAACACAGAGGATTAAATATTGTGTAATTCATTGAGATCCGATGATATGGAATGATCTCACTCCCTCCTGGATGAATCTTGACTGATAATTCATGAAATATTTAGAGATTCACTCCCTTTGAATATTTATCCTTGCTATCCCTTCTGATATTTATTCCTTTGAGGATTTTGATCTCCCATGCACTCCTTGCATTCCTGGGATCTCGACAAACTTAGATTGAAATATTTCTTTGAAATATATCCTTCCCGCACTCCTTTCGCTTCTCTATTCTGTTTCTTCGACACTTAGTCACTCCTTCATTCTGTGGACTCCTTGGACTTGATCTAAGTTCCCATCATTCCTTATGAAATCCTCTGAATCAATTCAAGACCCAGTTGACGAACTCCTTGCATACGATAAGCACTCCTTGCATACGAGTTCTCAGATGAGAAATTATTGGAACTTATCTAATTCGTCACAAATTCATATGATCAACCATAAACAATCATACATAAATGAAATGAACTAAAACACGCATAGAATAGACCATTCTTTCCATCACATCTCAAATTGAGCATTCTGCAAGGAATTGGAACAATTTTGTTTGTTCTATTAATTCATGAAATAAGTTACATATTATTATAGTTCTTCACTACATATTTCTTTCGTTCCTATCCGCTACTCTAGGAAAACTCCTCCTATATCCTGTTCTGTTTACTACTCTCTTCTACTCCGCTAATACAATACAACAACAATCTATCTAAGGAGTGGCTCCTAGGGCTCTTCTTCGTCGTGTATGCAACCTATCCTATCAGTTTCTAGTGGTTACCTACCTTGTCCTATTACAATAACTATCAATTATTACCAGATAAGATATGACACTCTCTATTCGCAACTCCTTACAGTCATGCAAAAATTTACAAGCAAGTTATATTTAAAAACATTGTTTCCAAAATATCTCAACAACTCATTATGTCTCTGTGTTAAATGTTGATTTGAAATTCTTTCATGTTGAGATGTCATATACATACCTCCATGCTTTCTTCTTTGATTTTTAAGGCGATTCTCCTGCATCAGAAAACAAGGAGTATGTTCGTGAAACCTGTCTTTATTTCTACAGTGCACCAAAAAAAATATTCCGTTCACAGTATACAACGAGAAGAAACAACAAAACCTTTTACTTAACTTATTCATAGAAGAACAAAATGTGTGTTGCCTCCTTCCATCGTTCACTAGGGCCAAGCTTCCCAAATCGTCGACCATATACATAGTAGGTGAAAGTGTTAGTTATAATGCAGAGGTTGATTTCTCATATGACGCAAAGGTAAGTTTTGTGTTACAATACTAGAGGGGGAAAATAATAAATGAATGTGACCTCGAAGGCCTCACAAGGAGTAATGGATGTTGGTACACCCTATGTTGTGTCATGTGAAGTCAAGGAGGTGGTGAGCGAACATTGGACAGTATCGCCTAAGTTTCAAATATGGAAGGACAAGACAAACGTCTCCATTAATGAAACAACCAGGAGTAAATTCATGCAGACTAGACCCATCATCCACCATAAAAAAATGGTTTCAAACCAATTTATTTTTGAGCGATGTCACTAGTTAGGTAGGGTTACTAACATTTTTCTTATGGTTTATGTGACATCCCAAAAAAAAAAGTATTTTTGAAATTTAAATTTGTTGGAAATTTATTCTGTTTTAGTAAATTTGAAATTGGAAAGTTTTTTCCATTTATGGAAATTCCGAATTTCAAATTTGATAATTGTAACTAATTATTATGACTAATGGAAAGAGACCTGATTTGACCCAACTAACTATTTGACTATGATACATGTATGAAAACAAAATATTTTATATTGATTGCAGGAGGACAAATGGAACAACCATGTTAAATTTAGCTGACCATGACTCCATGAGTGGGGAACATGTTGGAAATACCTCTAGGCTGATTGTTAAAAGTGGAAAATTAGTGATTTGGCCATTAGCAGCCCCTAAAAATTAGGTTTTTAGAAAGATACAAAAATTCCCAAGGGAGGTAAAAAGACCTAGGCAAATTTATAAATAGCATATGTGAGGAGGCAGGACACCACCAAGTATGTTGGGAAAGAGACTATTGATTTTTACTTGTTGTTATGAACACTACTAAGTGAGTGTGAGGCAAGAGGAAACTATTGGAATTGAAGGACATTGTTGGGGAGGAGTCTCCAAGTTCTCTCTCATGGATTCATGGCTAGGCTAGGGGGTGAATCAGGCAAGTGATT
The DNA here is from genome assembly GCA_010110895.2 of Picea sitchensis. NCBI lineage: Eukaryota > Viridiplantae > Streptophyta > Pinopsida > Pinales > Pinaceae > Picea > Picea sitchensis. The sequence continues at coordinate 17,864 of SNQJ01S0087262.1, forward strand.
TTGGATGGCCTAATCTACGGTTGGGAGGAATGTGGTTGTTCCCTTTGTCTTTCCGCGAATTGGTTCAGATATGTTAAATTCCTCCTTCTGTGCTTGAATGATTTTAGGTATCTGATATTATGCATCTGTTGGTGTTAAGTTGAAATAATTTCCATGGATGATATATGTTCGATTGTATGGAGTTTACAGTCAAAAGCTAAAATTCTAGGCAGAATTACCTATGTACATTTGAACTTGAAAGAAC
>SNQJ01S0087262.1:33762-67548 GCA_010110895.2 Picea sitchensis
AATTGTATTTTTAATTCTGTCAGTTCTAGTAGACTCATTCGGTACGATTCTTTTGAGATAGGGGCTGAATCAAGTAGTAGGTCTATGGGGAAGTCTATTTCCCTTCTAGGAGGTAATTCTGGTATGTCATCTACAAACATGTCTTTGAATTCATGTAGGACAACGAAGTCTTCTAACTTTGGCTTATATTCTTTGTCTAACATATTCGTCACTTGGATGGCATAAACTTGACATCCCTTCCTCATACATTTCTTGAGTTGCATTGTTGAAATTTGTCTGACTGATACCGGTTTTTGTATACCTTGGGTTGTTCTAGCAGTGCCAAAATCATCTTTATAGCTAAGTATTTTTGTATAACAATCTAGTACTGCTTTATGTTGTTCCAACCAATCCATCCCGATAATCATATCGTAACATCCTAGTGGTAGGATGTTTAGATTTGTTCTTATATTTTGACCATCTAAGATGAACTCAAAATCAGAAATAAAGTCAACTAATTTCCTTTTAGTACCTGTTTCTAGTTGTACAAGCCATGATTTTGTGTGCTTCAGTTTCTTAAGTTTATTTGACTCTACTACATCAAGGGTAATATAACTTAACATAGCTCCAGGGTCAATCAGAACAAAAAATTGAGTGTTATTGATTTTACCTTCGATTTCTACCACCAAGGATTGGTGGTCAGCTTGTCAGCCATCTATGGCTACATTTATCTGATGCGGGCTTCTGCCCATGTCTCCCACCATCGAGACTTCCTGTAAATTATGAACAATAGTTCTGTTTGCTGAAATCAAACGTGGACAATTCCTCCTTAGATGAGGCTCTCTACATTCCCAACACTTTAATGGTGGGAGTTGTCCCCAAACTTCTTCATTCCCAGGTTTACTGGTTTACTGTTTCTTTGTGTATTTTGATGATTGGAGTGAAAATCCTTTCTCGGAAAAAATTTTGTTGCATTTTGATAAGGATTTGGTTGGTATCCCTTCTTTCATTGGTTCATTCGATCTTGCTTCTTATGCTTCCAGGCTTTGGGAAACTCGACCCATTGTTTATACTGGTCATAGCACATTCATTCTTTCTTGAATACTTCACTAAAGGATTTGGGATTGTCAAACTCAATTATGTCCCTGTAGGACTGTGGTAAACAACTTAAGAATGATGGATTTTTATCTTATCCTCCCAGATGTATGGTACGAACCTTAGTAGTTCCAGAAATTTATTTATAAGGTCCTCCATAGTCATATGTATGAGTCTTAACTCACAAAATTCTTTCATCTTCCTTTCATAATAACTTTCAGAAAGGCATTTCTTCTTGAAATACTTCTTAAAGTCAGACCATTTCAACTGTTTCTCCTTTAGGCCCTTGGCCAATTTAAGGTCTTGCCACCAAATGTTGGCCTTCCCTTTCACATTGTAGATGGCCATTATGACCTTCATGTTGCTGGAATAGTTGTAGATCTGGAAGTATTTTTGATGTCCAACAACCTTGCCTCAGCTTCTTCTCCTCTCCTAGATTCTCCATCAAAGGTAGTTGGTTTAATATTTTTAAATTCTCCTCCAAGGTGGTCTACTTGTTTTATGTTTCTGTCTAGTTTAGTTTTGTCTTCAGTTGAAGGTGTTCCTTTAGATGAGTTGTCTCCTTTTTCTATTTTCGGCCTAGAGTTCTTGGAGGAGCTTTTGTTGACCTCTTTGTCATGGTTATCATCCTTTGGGATTTTCTTGGTGACTATACTGCACAACATGACTTCATTTATCTCTTGTAGTTCCTTATGTGCTTTCTTCAATTTTTCGTTGTCAGCTTTGAAAATCTGTAGTTCAACAATAATATTCCTCATTGCTTCCAACACCTCTGTGGGTGAGCTTCCATCGCTATTCTGTCTTGGATCTCCAGGAGGTATTTGTTGCAGATTTCCTTCCATCCTGATTTATACATCATCCTTACCTGCCATAATTAATACAAACCAAAAAGGTCTTTTTGTTTGTAACCATAAGGTTTATTAGTTTTACATAAATTGGAATATATATTAAGCAACGAATGTGTCCCTGTTCAGGCCTAGTGTTGTAACTTTTGCTCTGATACCATATGTAATATACCTCAATTTCTTCATAAAAAAAAAAATTATTCTAAGAGAATTACGCTCTAAGTCTACATGATAGATTTATAATAAGGGGAGTAATCCTTAATATTTAAAACTGTGATACCCTGTGTATTCAATTTCTTTTTCCTAACATTACAAGTTCATCGTCTAGTGTTTATTCTTCAATACTCATTTAAGTTATACTCATCTTTGTAAGTGGTTAAATGTTAAAAACTTTGTAGTAATGCGGAAAATAGACATAGGCCTGGTACTTAGGATTCCAACCTCTTATTTAACATCCACCTTCATACATGTGCGCAAGACTAAACTTCAAGACCCTGAGAACTTTAGAGACACAAGGAAGGGGGTCAAAATATTTTCTTTAACATTGGATTTGTTGGTTTTTCTTTTGATAAAGGTGACCACGGACTTTGAGGGGTTCCTTGGAAATTATTTTGTTGACGGAGAGTTCGTAACCCAATAAACTACTTAGTTGGAAGCAAACACTAAGGTGGTAGTTGATTAATCCTTTCTAGGCTTAACTAACTCCAACCGCTGGCAATAACTGAACTAGTAGTAAAAGGGTTTTGAGGAGATCCTTACTTGTCCTCTTAATTTATTAAATGTGACTAGATGTATTATCAGTCGAATTTAATTTTCTGTCCAACCATTAATGGAGGTGGAGGGGAAACGAGAGTCACCCTGTACCCTCATCCAACCTAAACACTCCACTTCACTGTTATCACATGGTGCATTCCCTCATCACACCCACCACATTCAATATGCATGGGGATCGTGTTTTAGGGTAGCAACCATGATTCATTTTCATCTTTGTGTCAATCTACTCTAAGTTGAATCCTATGTTTTCCTCTATTTCTTGACTTTATTATGAAAGAAGCATGGTGGCTTGGAGCATCTCCAATATTTCTCCTGTTGAGTAAGTATCTATCCTAAAATAATAATTTTACTGTAGGATTTCTTTCATCCTTTTTTGGCTTACTGTTATGGTATTATCTTGTTTATTGCCCGTAGGCCCTTCTTTCTCTCCTCCTGTACTTGTCGTTCTTTTTGTTACTATTCCAAGTTATGCTTCATCAAAAAAGAAATCACATGTTTAAATGGGTTAGGGTCTTATACATGACTGTATGCTAAACCTATTTTTTTCCATGATTCTGGAATCCCTGTGGCAAGTAATTTCTATCCGGTTTGTGAAAAGAAAAGGGGTTCATCTATCACTATTATTCTAATACTCTTCTATAATTCGTAAGACTATAATTTTTCGTTATTTGAGAGTCTCCTAGAAATAAATAGTAGTTGGCCAAACCCTTAAGAAAGGATTGTACTCTGACTGAAGTTAAATATGTTCGGGTTATGTTCTGCGTGCCCCCTTTACTCTTTCTGAGTGTCTTACAAGGTATGCACGTTTGGGGTTTTGGCATCATGTTGACCCTACATTTGCTTAAAACTTATATGTAGAGTGTTAGATAGATCATTGGTTATGTTCTATTGTTTCTTTATATTTCTATAAGATGGTTCTTGAGTTTATGTTTATTATGCAATTTGGTCATGTTCCAACATTCGTGTATTGGTTCTTTGTTCTGTTCTTGTTTCGGTCATTCATTGATTCTTAATGCTAATGATGGGCCCTCGTGGTTTTGCGAGGGTACCCATCAGGAAGTCTAGGACTCCTCTTCCCATTCTGGGTCTGGAGAATCACACGACTCCTGGTGATTGCAAATGATATCATATCCCTCCACTTAAGTTAAGTATTACTTTGGCGAACTCTTTCTTCATGTTACTCATTTCCTTTTTTATTTCTTATTTCTATTTATGTTGAAGAAAAATTAAGGGTGTTCCTCGAAACTCTATGCAGGGGTTTCAAACATGTGAGGACACATGAACGAAGATTTCACACCCCCTTAATAGGTACTTGGGTTCCATTTCTCCCCTGCTAAGAAGGCCCAGACAGTTAATGGTAGAAGAATTCAACTAAGGAACCATTTCTATAATTGGTTCGCTCTGTGTTAGATTTTAACTTTGTTACTCCTTCTCACAGTCGAGTTTTGAGAGTCAACTTTAAATTTTTTATAATTACCTAAAGATTAAATCGATTTCTTACTATGACTTGTATTAAGAATTATTCGAAGGAAAAGTATGACTGAATTCTTCCCTATACTGGGACTGTTTTCTCAACATTTCTGAAATGAAATGAATTGTGAATGGTATTTTATTTCTATCTCTTGTAGCCTTACTTCAATTCATTTTTGGCATCGTAGGTCCTTGACATACCTACAAACATGTTGGTAAATAAAAACACTTGTGTTTTCTCTTGTAATGTTTTATCTTGGATCTACAATAGTTTAGACATATCTTTCTTTTGTGTTCAATCCAAGTGTATTCCAATTATTTTCATGGAACTAAATACCTTCTTTTCTGAATGTACGAATGTCTGAGTTAATTGTTTTCTTGTCAAGCCAGTGCAGACGGAATCTAAGCCTTAGGTATTAACAAGAGTCTAATATTTATCAGTGTAACGTGAGTTATGTCCCTGTGTTTTGATTCTGGCATATTCCTTTACAATTGTATGCTACTAATCCTATGCCATCCGCTACTAATCCTATGCCATCAGTTATAACAATTATTGAATGAACATTTACATATGTATATTCATAACTTCAGTTATAAGTTTATTTGATATTTCATAAACCCCTTATTAAATTAATGGGCCTTTAAATCTGTACAGTTAAAATGGATATAATACTTCTGAAATTCTTTCCAGTTTTCTACAAATGTTGACACAGGTTTGAAAATCCACTACAGAAATGACCCTTAAAGTCGTATGACTCTTGATGATCTCATGACAGGTAGAAGATTTTCTAGGACTTGAAGTTTCAGAAATTGCATGATGAATTTAATGCTTCGAGCAAAATAAATCTATCCTAGGCATGACTAAAACACAACAGTTTTGTAATATCGTTCACTGTCTAGATTCAATTCTATTAGTACTACACACAATATATGTTGTTTATAAACCCATACACTTGTACGTGGAACCTGTGATGACAAAGGGTCACCAATATAGTAGTAATATAAGTATATTATTTAATAGAATAGATGATTATCCAATATATAACATACAAAAACCATACAGACACAGTCGTTCCTACAACAGATAATAAATTGTAATCATATATATATATAAGTTGATATGTAACATAGATACAGACTTGCTCAACTCCAATTATTTATGGATAGATCTTCCTAATATTTCATTTGCAGAAATAAACGTATCGCTGTAAATAGATCTGTTCTTTCAAGTTCAGGTGTACATAGGTAATTCTGCCTAGAATTTTAACTTTTGACTGTAAACTCCATACAATCGAACATATATCATCCATGGACATTATTTCAACTTAACACCAACAGATGCATAATATCAAATACCTGAGATCATTCAAGCACAGAAGGAGGAATTTAACATATCTGAACCAATTCGCCGAAAGACAAAGGGAACAACCACATTCCTCCCAACCGTAGATTAGGCCAGCCAAAATCACTTGCTTGATTCACCCCCTAGCCTAGCCATGAATCTATGAGAGAGAACTTGGAGACTCCTCCTCAACAATGTCCTTCAATTCCAGTAGATTCCTCTTGCCTCACACTCACTTAGTAGTGTTCATAACAGCAAGTAAAAATCAATAGTCTCTTTCCCAGCATACTTGGTGGCATCTTGCCTCCTCACATATGCTATTTATAAATTTGCCTAGGTCTTTTTCCCTCCCTTGGGAATTTTTGTATCTTTCTAAAAATCTAATTTTCAGGGGCTGCTAATGGCCAAATCACTAATTTTCCACTTTTAACAATCAGCCTAGAGGTAGTTCCAACATGTTCCCCACTCATGGAGTCATGGTTAGCTAAATTTAACATGGTTGTTCCATTTGTCCTCCTGCAATCAATATAAAATATTTTGTTTTCATACAAGTGTCATAGTCAAATAGTTAGTTGGGTCAAATCAAGTCTCTTTCCAACAGTCATAATAATTAGTTACAATTATCAAATTTGAAATTCAGAATTTCCATATATGGAAAAAACTTTCCAATTTCAAATTTACTAAAACGGAATAAATTTCCAACAAATTTAAATTTCAAAAATACTTTATTTTTTTGGGATGTCACATAAACCATAAGAAAAATGTTAGTAACCCTACCTGACTAGTGACATCGCTAAAAAATAAATTGGTTTGAAACCATTTTTTTATGGTGGATGATGGGTCTGGTCTGCATGAATTTACTCCTGGCTATTTCATTAATGGAGAGGTATGTATTGTCCTTCCATATTTGAAACTTAGGCGATACTGCCCAATGTTCGATCACCACCTCCTTGACTTCACATGACACAACATAGGGTGTACCAACATCCATTACTCCTTGCGAGGCCTTCGAGGTCACATTCGTTTATTATTTTCCCCCTCTGGTCTTGTAACACGAAACTTACCTCTGCGTCATATGAGAAATCAACCTTTGCACTATAACTAACACTTTCACCTACTATGTATATGGTCGACGATTTGGGAAGCTCGGCCCTGGTGAATGATGGAAGGAAGCAACGCACATTTTGTTCTTCTATGCGTAAGTTAAGTAAAACGTTTTGTTGTTTCTTCTCGTTGTATACTGTGAACAAAATATTTTTTTTGGTGCACTGTAGAAATAAAGACAGGTTTCACGAACATACTCCTCGTTTTCTGATGCAGGAGAATCGCCTTAAAAATCAAAGAAGCAAGCATGGAGGTATGTATATGACATCTCAACATGAAAGAATTTCAAATCAACATTTAACATAGAGACATAATGAGTTGTTGAGATATTTTTGAAACAACGTTTTTAAATATAACTTGCTTGTAAATTTTTGCATGACTGTAAGGAGTTGCGAATAGAGAGTGTCATATCTTATCTAGTAATAACTGATAGTTATTGTAATAGGACAAGGTAGGTAACCACTAGAAACTGATAGGATAGGTTGCATACCTGATGAAGAAGAGCTCTAGGAGCCACTCCTTAGATAGACTATTGTTGTATTGTATTAGCGGAGTAGAAGAGAGTAGCAGACAAAACAATATATAGGAGGAGTTTTCCTAGAGTAGCGGATAGGAATGAAAGAAATATGTAGTGAAGAACTATAATACTATGTAATTTATTTCATGAATTAATAGAACAAACAAAATTATTCCAATTCCTTGCAAAATGCTCAATTTGAGGTGTGATGGAAAGAATGGTGTATTCTATGTGTGTTTTAGTTCATTTCATTTATGTATGATTGTTTATGGTTGATTATATGAATTTGTGACGAATTAGATAAGTTCCAATCATTTCTCATCTGAGAACTCGTATGCCAGGAGTGTTTATCGTATGCAAGGAGTTCGTCAACTGGGTCTTGAATTGATTCAGAGGATTTCATAAGGAATGATGGGAACTTAGATCAAGTCCAAGGAGTCCACAGAATGAAGGAGTGACTAAGTGTCGAAGAAACAAAATAGAGAAGAGAAAGGAGTGCGGGAAGGATATATTTCAAAGAAATATTTCAATCTAAGCTTGTCGAGATCCTAGGAATGCAAGGAGTGCGTGGGAGATCAAAATCCTCAAAGGAATAAATATCAGAAGGGATAGCGAGGATAAATATTCAAAGGGAGTAAATCTCTAAATATTTCATGAATTATCAATCAAGATTCATCCAGGAGGGAGTGATATCGTTCCATATCATTGGATCTCAATGAAGTACACAATATTTAAGCCTCTGTGTGCATATAGGAGTGAAGAAGCATTGAAGTTTTGAATAGGTTAGGGACCGTTCATCGTAAAGAGGGATAGGTGGAAAAATATCTGTAACTCCGGACCAAGAGAACTTCGAAAGTTTTTTGATCAAGGTGAAGGTGAAATCATCGAATAGCCAAAGAGATGAAGTAGATCCTGACCGTCGGTTTCCAGGAGGTACATGTCAAAAGATCGAAGAATTTAAGTGAACATACTCACAAGGTGAGTGTGCAGGAGTTGAAACTCTTGAAGCTCGAAGAGACGAAGAAATTCACAATTGTTGATCTGAGAGAGAGACACATTGATAGATCGTCGACTTTAGGTGAAAACACTCTAGGAGAAAGTGAGTGTGTATCATAGCCTTCAGATTCCAAAGGACATGCCACAAAGATCCGTGAACTTCGGGTAAAAACACTTCGGGGCAAAGTGAGTGTGCAGAAGTTGGAACTTCCAAAGTTTAAAGAGCCGTAGTGAATCATAGTTGTTGATATGTGAGGGAAAATCATCGACAGATCGTTGGATTTGGGTGAGATTACTTGGGGAGGAAGTAAGAACAGAGAGGTTTAAACTCTTGAAGCCCGAAGGGCTGAAATGAATCATAGCCAAACATTTGAAAGGATGCCATGTGTCGATAGATCATGGATATCTGGGAGTGCGTGCAAGAGGAGGAAAAGGATTGTTGACTGATAGTTTACCAAGGTAGAAAAGAGGACAGATATGATCTCTTGATAAAGAGGTAATGCTTGATATCATAAGATCAACAGTCATGCTTAATAGCCAGAGAATAAAGTGACCATGTCTTAAAAGTATTAGAGCAAGCCACGGTCGAAACGACAATATTGACAAAGGGATACGTGGCAGTCGATAGTTAATTACGGGGAGAAAAGTAGTTTGGTATCAAGCCACTCTTGTCCATATCTCAATCACGTGCTTAAGTGAGGACATATCCTGAGGTCACATGCATGAAGGGGATAACGAAAAAGTAGTTGGTTCTTGAACTTTTATATTTTAGGAGGACGAAGGAAGAAGTTGTGGGTTTCGTAGAACCTGTACCAAAATACTGAAAGGGTTTGTGTTTAATCAGAAGTGATACCATTAAGGTTTCAAGAATCCAATTTGGCTTGGAGAATCGAAGATCCTTGACTGGGAGGTTGTGCATCCCTGACAGAGAGTAAGGGGTTTTCATCAGGTGGTATCAGAGCCTGGTTTTTCTTGCAAATGGAAGGAAAATGAGAGCTATTGAATTTGTTTGCAGAAAGAAGACAAAGTATAAAGGAGATAATTTGATATCATCAGTGGTATCAAGAGTTGATTCTATTTATATACATGAAAAGGTGAGTCTATGGAATTATGCCACCCAGAAGATGAAAAATGATTTGCGAAATGGAAGAAGAAATGAGGCGACTTAGAATGAGACTAGACATCATGGAGACAACGGAGAGGAGAGAACTAAAAACTGGAGATATTAGTGAAACTGAAAGAGAAGAGATAGAGGTCAAAGAAGATGTAATAGAAGATGTTGTAGAAGACTGCTTATTGAAAGTCGTTTCAAGAATGGGAGCCAGAGAAAAAATAGGGGTACCAATGTATGTAGGAAATTTAGAAGTTGAAGAATTGTTGGATTGGGTATGTGCTATGGAAAAGTACTTTGATTATGAAGATATCGAAGAAGATAATATGGTGAAGAATGTAGTGACAATATTGAAGGGTCATGGAACACTATGGTGGGATGAACTGCAAGTTGATCGCAGATGCAAGGGAAAGAAAACAATTAAAATATTGGATAGGATGGTAGACAAGCTAAAAGAAAAAATTATCCCAAAGGACTATCAAATAAATCTATTCAGAATATTGCAAAACCTGAGACATAAAATCTTATCAGTGAATAAATACATTGAGGAATTTTACCGGCTGAACATCATGGATGGATAGAAAGAGAATGATGATGAAAAAATAGCCAGGTATATCAATGGCATGAGATATGAAATACAAGAGGAAATCAACATGGTGTATGTTAGTAATGTCTAGGATGCTTATCAAGAAGCCATGAAAGCTTAAGATAAATTGGGCAGAAAACAAACAGAGGAGGAAATTCAACCATAGGTAAGGGAAGCAGCAGAGAGAAGTTCCAGAAACCAAAGCATGAAGATGGAAATCATCATTGTCACCTTGAGAAAGGTGGAAATTACAAGGAAGGACAACATGGAGAAAGAATCTATTTTCCTAGAGGAAGAGGAAGATCCAAAGGAGGTCAAATTAGATGCTATGACTGTGCAAATATAGGGAACATGTCTTGGGAATGCCTAGAGAAGAAGAAAGACACTAGAGGAGGAGAAGAACACATTTCTAAAGTTCAGATCAGTGGAAAAGTCTGTTCAGAACTACTTGTAAGATGAAATACAATGTTTGAAAGGTAGCATAGATAGTGGGAGCACTATCAATCTGGTATGCATAGAAATGGTGGATAAACTAGATCTGAATACAACTTCACATCCAAACCCAGACAAGGTATCATGGTTGCATAAAGGACATCAATTAATGGTAAGTCAACAATGTCAGGTTGGATTTAAAATAGGAGGTTATAGGGATGAAATATTATGTGATGTAATTCTTATGGATGTCTATCATATTTTAATGGGGAGACCTTGGAAATTTGACAAAAACATTATTCATGATGGGGGTAATAATACTTATACCTTAGAAAAGAATGGTAGGACACATATGCTATTTCCAATAGAAGAGAATGAGAAAAAGAAAGAATTTAGTTCAAGTATACTTCTCATGAGTGGCAAGGAAATCTTCAATGAATTCAAGAAGGAGTAGGAGATGCAGTTTTCGATAGTGAGGAATCCAAGAGTTATCCTTACAAATACTTCTATGGAATATTTACCTGAAGAAATACAAGAAATGTTAGAAAACTTTTCCGACATAGTAGTGGATGAGTTACCTCACTCATTTCCACCCATTACGAGTATAAGACATCATATTGAACTTATTCCAGGAGCTAGTTTACCAAACAAAGCATCTTATAGGTTGACACCTAGAGAGAATGAGGAAGTATAAAATCAAGTCCAAGAGTTATTGGATAAATGTTTAGTCAGGGAAAGCCTAAGACCATGTGTAGTACGAAATGTGTAGAGTCCAAAGAAGGATGGAAGATGGAGAATGTGTACATATTCCAGAGCCATAAATAATATCACCATTAGGTATAGATTATCTTTACCTAGGATGGGTGATTTGATGGATTGTTTTAGTGGATCAAGCTATTTTTCCAAGATATAATTGAAGAGTGGATATCAACAAATAAGGTTGAGAGAGGGAGATGAATGGAGGACAACATTCAATACAAATGAAGTTTTGTTTGAATGGTTGATCATGCCATTTGGGTTGAATAATTCCCCAAGAAAATTTAAGAGATTAATTAATGAAGTGTTGAAAGACTTCATAGGAAAATTTGTCATAGTGTATCTAGATGACATACTAATCTTCAGTCAGACAGAGGGAGAACACTTAAAACATTTGACATTAGGGATGAGAAGGTTGCAACAAGAAACATTGTTGATAAATCTAAAGAAAATCTCTTTTATGAAGAAAAAACTCATATACTTGGTTTTTGTGATCTGTTCAAATGAGTTGAAGATTGATCCATAAAAGGTGAGAGCCATCAAAGAATGGCCATCTCCAAGAAGCATATTTGAGGTAAGAATTTTTCATGGGTTAGCAAGTTTTTATAGAAAGTTTATCATAAATTTTAGTGGTATATGTACACCCATGATGGACACTATGAAGAAGAAACACTATTATTTTGAATGGAAAGAGGAATTTGAAAAAGGTTCTAAAGTGTTGAAGGATAAAATCACAGAACAACCAATTATGGTCTTACCAGATTTTGGAAAAAAAAATCAAGTGATATGTGATGCAAGTGGAGTAGTTATTGGAGCAGTCTTGAGTCAGGATAATATGCCAGTTTCTTATTTAAGTGAGAATCTAGATGATAACAAGAATAAGTATTCCAAATATGTCAAATCATTTTATGCAGTGATTCAATCTTTAAACAAGTGGAGACACTATCTAATTCCTAAAGAATTTGTCGTGTACATTGATAATCAAGCTTTGCAGTTTATTACTAGGCAAGAAAAGTTGAATCAGAGACATGCTAAATGGGTAGAATTTATGCAGAATTTTACTTTTGTTATTAAACATATTGCTATAACTCCTAACAAAGTTGCAAACACTTTGAGTAGGAGTAGTTTAATTGTACAATAATTCCAAGTGGAGACCTTAGGGTTTGAACACCTCAAGGAAATGTATCGAGAAGATCCACATTTTAAGGAATATTATGAGACATGTAAGAATCCTTTGTTGGGATGCAGAGGCCCATGGACATAATATTTGATCCAGGATGGATTATTGTTCAAAGGGATCCAACTATGCATACCAAGATGCTCAATCTGAGATAACCTGTTGAAAGAGAAACACAGTGGAGGTTTAGTTGGACATTTTGGTCATGATAATACATTTTCCCAACTGATAAATTCATACTATTAGTAGAGCATGAGGGAATAGGTGAAAATGTTTGTGAACAAATGTATAATTTTCCAGTATGCAAAAGGAATACAACAGAACACTGGTTTTTATTAGCCATTCCCAATTCTGGAAAGGCCATGGGATGCAATCAATATGGATTTTGTATCAGGATTGCCTAGAAACCATAAAAGGAGTGATTCCATATTTTTTGTGGAGGACGAATTTTCAAAAATGCCACATTTCTTACCATGCCAGAAAAAAAGTGATTCTACATACATAGACAATTTGTTTTTCGGAGAAGTTGTGAGACTACATGGATTTCCTAGGAGCATAGTTTGAGATAGAGACACAAAAATTGTAGGACACTTTTGGAGAACTCTATGGAAGAGGTTGGTGGGAAACTTGTCCTTCAGTTCAACATATCACCCTCAAATAGATGGATAGATTGAACTAGTAAACAAGAGTCTCAGAAAATTGTTAATAAGTTTAGTGTAATATCCCCAAAAATAATTAATCATTAAAGTCTAAGTGTACTTGGGAATAAATTTCCATTTTTGGCAAATTTGAATTTGGAAATAACTATTTATGACTGTTGGGAAAGGATTTTATTTGACCAAATAACTTCTTGATTGTGACACATGTAAAATACAAATCTTTTTATATATTTAATGTTGGAATACAAATGGAGAAACTAGGTTGAAAACAACTCACAATGACTCCATAAGTGGGGAACAGATTTGAGTTACCTCAAGGATGATATTTACAAGTGGCAAATGAGGAATTTGACCACTAGCAACCCTTGAAAATTAGGGATTTGTAAAGCTGCGAAAATTCCCAGGGAGGGAAGAAAAGACCTAGGCACAAGAGGCACAATATGTATACAACATATGGGGAAGGCAGGACGCTTCTTAGATACAAACACTATTTTGTGTGAAGCAAGGGAATTTATGATATGTAGAAGAGAACTGTAACAAAGGAGGATCATTTATGTCCCAACTTGGTTGTTCTATTCTACATTTCAGTGGAACATGGTTGTTCGATTTATGTTGCAACATTAGTTTCAGATAATCACCTTTACTTGTATTCTAGTTAATATTCAGTTGATTTCCATTGTTAGAAGTATGATGGGACTATGTGATGTTAGTACATATATAAATGATTGAATGAATGTATAATATTTTGTTGATTACCATTGTTAGAAGTGTGATGGGATTGTTGTGATGTTAGTATATGTATAAATACTTGGTTGGATATATACATATAGATACTCATACGATAGAAAATTTTGAGGTATTGTATACTACTATTTCTGTTTAAATGTGGTTATACATCCTGTGCATGACTGTGTCAACATACCAATAGATTTAAGCAAAGGAAATGATAGAAATGGTTAGAATCTTTCTATGGATTATATATATATATATATATATATATATATATGCATGGTTTTGTATAGATATATATATATATATATTGGTTTTAAATAAAGAAATTTTCTATCGATCCTTTATTTGCGTGAATGTATAAGAAATTACCATTCAATCTCTACAAGTGCTATAAAAGGACATATAGGATATTTATCAATCCATATTCATATTATATATCTCTTCAGGCCTATAAATACTGATTATAAAATAGTCTACAAATACATGCTACAATAGCTATACCATTAATCTGATTAATATCCAAAATGTTGGAAATATTGTCATTGATGTCAACAATCGATCTGATGATCTGTTGTTAATGATGAATAACCACAACTGAGATTGTCATTGTTGTGAAAGTGATGGTCAATCATGATTGATATGTTTCCATTGATGTCAAAGTGATGTTCAAGCATGATTGAGATGTTGCCATTGATGTCAAAGTGATGGTCAAGCATGATTGAGATTTTTCCATTGATACCATTGAGACATTGTCTTTGATGCCATCATTGCACGCGGAACATGTTTGACTAATGTTGAAAGTGAAAGGAAATAGTTTTGATATTATCGTAATTACTATTTTAACAAATGTTGAAAAAGTTTTATATAAAGAAGAAGATTCAGAAGCATTACAAGAAAAGAATGAAGTCCTATTTGAAAATAAAATAAAATTAAAAGAAGATTAAAAAAAAGTATAAAAGAAAATTAAAGAAGGTCAAAATAAAATTAAAGAAGATTTAAAAAAATAAAGTATAAAAGAAAATTTAAAAAGAAATTATAAAAAGATGAAAAAAAAGTAAAAGAAGATTAAACAAGAAAGTATAAAAGAAAATTAAAGAAGGTCAAAAGAAAATTAAAAAAAGATTTAAGTTTTAAAAATGAAAAGTTTAATATTAAAAAAGAGTTTTAATATTAAAAGTGAGGTTGGATTAAAAAGGAAGTTAGGTAAAGTCCCCGAGGTGTAGGACAGTCGGTGACGGAGTGTGTTGTTAAGCCACTCCGTGATGTTAAAGTCACCGGTTCGAAACCTGCGGGGACAGAATCAGAGTTGAGAACCTGCAGGGGACAAGAATCCAACCATATTGGGGAGTTGGTGTAGCTCGGGCAGGTCACGATCCGGGTGATTTTAATGACTTAGATACCCACAGGTAAGTAGTTCCTCAAATACTGATGATTTAATCATAGATCTACAAATTAACAAAACAAAAAAGAAGGAAGTTAGGAGTAGAAGTGGATGAAAAGTAAACAAAAAAAAAAGAAGGAAGTTAGGTAAAAGTGGATGAAAAAGTGAAAGCATATTCTCCAAGAAAAAATTAAAAGAAGATTAAAGAAGAAACTACAATTTTTTTTTAAAGGTCAAAAGAAAATTAAAGAAGATTTAAGTTTTAAAAATGAAAAGTTTAATATTAAAAAGGAGTTTTAATATTAAAGTGAGGTTGGATTAAAAAGGAAGCAAGGTAAAAATGGATGAAAAATTGAAAGCAATATTCTTCCATGGTATTTAGAAGCCCATGGTATTTACTCATTATATTTGAAAATGTCAAATAAAAATTATTTAATTAATATGGTTGTTCAAATGTTAATTATGTTGAAAATGCCCAAATGAAGAGTTACATAGTTATTAAAAATTAATAAAGAGGCATGTGACCTTTGTGAAAAGTCATAATATTTCTTATTCAAAATAATACACATATATATACTTGAACATATATTGAAAGAAATGTGTCTCTTCGTATGTGATTCATAATGTAATATCTGAAGATCAAAGAAGCAAAGGAGTCCATCTATATCAATATAATTTTATGTCAAGAAGTTTGGCATGAAGTAACCAAAGGAAGGGAGCTCTGCAACTAGGGTTTGGATGACTACAACCGCCGCGACCTGAGTACCAAAGATGATAGCCCCGTAGGGGCCCCTGACTCACAAGGAAGGGGCGCCGCAAGGCGTCACCTACAGCCAAATTATCACCAACGAACACCCTGGAACGAGAATCAAATGGCCGACCTTCGAAACACCACTGGACTTGCGCGCGCAGCTCCTGACAGAAGGCACCTTTAAAGATAGGGAAATGGACATCGACCCAGCCAAGGAGAAGCTTCCAGCAAATGCCTCAGCCCCATGGATGCCAGGGAAATGCATCCCCCAGGCGCCACAGGCACCAAAATACGTGGTGAACTCACCGCGTATTGAAGAATAGAAACAATACATGCACGATAATGCCCTGGTAGGAAAATTTCTAGGGCTTTGGCCCTCTGAACGGGATCTGGTAAAATGGATACAGTATTGGTGGAAACCAAAAGGCCACTACGATTTGCAGCTGGGCTCGAAGGGATTTTTCACAGTTATCTTCCACAACTTAGAGGATCGAAACCGCATCTTCGAGGGGGGGGGCATACTTCTACAACTCGGCTGGACTATTCTTGAGATTTTGGATAGAAAAGTTCAGCCCTGAAAAGGAGGACTTCACCCATGCACCGGTTTGGATCAGGCTATACTCCCTACCTCAGGAGTTCTGGCTGGAAGAGGTTCTAGCAGGAATAGGCAACACGATTGGCATTTATGTGAAATTCTCTGAAGCAACTAAGAAGCGCCGCTATACTTCCTATGCGCGAATCTGTGTCTACCTGAACATAGCCAAGCCGCTCCTGGGCTCCATTACTCTAGAGTATCAAGACGAGGACTGGTCACAGACCATTGATTATGAACACATTTCCTTCCGTTGCAGAAAAACTCACGAACATGGCCACCTGTTCAGAGAATGCCCCCTTAATCTAGTCAACAAAGAAGATCACCCAGAGAGTGGCAAGGACAAGGACGAATACGTGCAACCCACAGCACGAAAGCGGTAGGGAGGACGACGGCAACTAGCTCAGGTAAGTAAAGATCCGTCAACCAGTAATAAATTTTCCATTTTACAAGAGCATTCAGAAACCCCAATAAACCCTGCAAATCAGAAAGATTCACATCTGCAAAATGAGTCTCAGACTCTAAACCAAGGCCCTGAGGAGCCCCAAAAAAATAAGGAAGCAGACCCTACTCCCCCAAGTACGAACCGGGCAACGTCAGGACCTCAGGAGGCAGAAGACGGAGACGAGGATATGGAACTGGAAGAACCGGACCTAGCGGGAGTGGATCTGGACCATTTGGAGCATGCCTACAGACATCAGAAACTCTACACCATACACAGGGACCAGCTAAGAAAAGTGCATAAGGTATTCCTCAACTCCTCTGCAGGTTCATCTGCCCGAGCCAGCAAAGCTCTAGGAATCCAGGGAAGTCAAGCAAAAAATTCAATGAAAGGCCAAAAAGATGAGAAGAAGAGAGGAAGAAAATCCACAAACAAGCTCATCCAGGAGATCGGGAACTTTATGGTGAAATTGGGACAGATACACCTGATCTCGGATACCTTCCCTCCTCTCCCCACCCCCCCGTCATCATGAAGATCGTATCCTGGAACATCAGAGGTCTTAATGGACGTAGCAAAAAAAAAATGCTACGGGAAATGACTATAGAAGAAACCCCTGATGTTGTAATGCTACAAGAAACCAAATGTACCTCAGAAGATATAGATCGACTACTTCCCTTTTGCTGGAAACAAGGAAATGCGGCCTCCATCGACGCCACAGGTACGACTGGAGGTGCGGCCATCCTCTGGAACACCAATACTGTACTAATAGGAAACATTAGTGCTACCAGATGGTCTATCACAGCCAAGTATAGACTCATCGGTTCCAATCAGCCTGGCCATCTAACTAAAATATATGGCCTGGCCAGCCCAAGGGACAAACAACCCTTCCTCAGAAGTCTGAGGAATATACCCAGCCTCCTGGAGCATGATAATTGGATCCTTGGCGGAGACTTTAATATCATTCGCAACCTTGAGGAAAAAAAAGGGGGATCGAGACGTCTGGACCAAGACTCCTGTGACTTTAACACCCTAATTGATGACCTTCACCTCATTGATCTGGAGCCCAACAATGGCATTCACACTTGGTCGAATAGGAGAACGGGGGTGCACCAAATCTCTTGCAAACTCGATCGCTTTCTAGTATCAGAACCTCTGATGCTGAGCGGCCTAGCAATGGAGTTTGTAATCATGAACGTCCTTGGATCAGATCACTGGCCCATACGGTTATGGCTGGATCTAACGGCCACCCCAGGGAAGAAACCTTTCTGATTTGAACAGTTTTGGCTGGATCATCCGTACTTCAAGGATTGGTGGAAGCAAGCAGAGATATCAACTGGATCCCGAATGTATCGATTCCAGCAGAAGTTAAAGAATCTCAAGCAAATACTTAAAAGATGGAACAAACAAACCTTCGACAACTTTTTTGACTCACAAAAGCAACTGTCCAAGCAAATGGAGGAGTTGCAGATTCAAATCCGAGAGCAAGGGATAACAAATGAACTGAAAGAATAGGAACTCAACATAGCCCAACAAATTGAAGAGAGGAAACGACAAGAAGAGATATTGTGGAAGCAGAAGTCGCGCATACAATGGCTCAAAGAAGGAGAACGTAATACCAAGTTCTTCCATCGAACAGTGATCCAACGAAGGCATTCCAACAAGATCACACCCCTCATTACGGATGAAGGAGAAACCCTTCAATATCATGAGGAAATGGAAACTAACCTGATCAACTACTTTCAAAACCTCCTCACAGAACCCAACCCCAACAGACAGGCAACAATCAACAAGATCACCAGGCATATACCCACACTGGTAACTCAAGAACAAAACAATGCTCTGCTCCGACCCTTCACCATTGAAGAAGTTGATCAAGCTCTGCACGCCACTCCCAAATGCAAATCCCCAGGCCCCGATGGATTTACAAGTGATTTTTTCCACTATTGTTGGCCGATGATTAGGACAGAGGTCTGGGAAATAATGGAGGACTCCCGAGTCACTGGTAAGGTCCTTAAAGATTTTAATGCCACCTTCCTTACTTTGATCCCCAAGGAGCGGCAGGCAAATCAGGCCAAGCAATTCAGACCTATAGCTCTCTGCAACGTGATTTACAAACTCATCACAAAGGTCATTGCCATAAGTCTCAAGCTGATTTTACCAACAATCATTTCTCCGGAGCAGTCAGGCTATGTGGAAGGCAGGCAAATCTTGGACAGCATTATCTTAGCGCATGAAGTAATTCACTCCCTGCAGAAGACTAAAACCCCAGGTATGCTCCTCAAATTAGATCTCTCTAAAGCCTTTGACAAGATCAGCTGGGAATACCTGCGAGCAATTCTCCTAGCACTTGGCTTCAGCCAAAACTGGGTAACCTGGATCTTAAACTTAACATCCTCGGCCTTTTTTTCTCTTCTGATCAATGGAGTTCCCTCGAAGCCCTTCTCCCCTTCTAGAGGAATTAGACAGGGGGACCCTCTCTCCCCCTTCCTCTTCATCATTCTAGCCGAGGGACTCAGTCGCTCCATTCATGCTGTTATCAATCAAAACCTCCTAACGGGTTTACCCTTGCATGAAATTTCACCTCCTATCTCTCACAAACAGTTTGTAGATGATACTCTTTTAATGGGCAGCCCCACGGTGCGCGAAGCTACCTCTCTTCAGGAGATTCTCCATTCCTTTTCTGAAGCCTCAGGACTTGACTGTAACAGGGACAAATCCCAAATATTTTTCTTTAACACGCCCACCCAGATCCAGCGCCATATCTCTGACCTGCTTGGATTTACCAAAAGCTCCCTTCCGTCCAAATATCTTGGCCTCCCTCTGATTGACACTGCGCACCGAAACTCTTCCTGGGAGCGCCTTCTATCCTCCTTTTCTAAAAATCTCTCTTCCTGGACCTACAGAGCCTTGAACCTACCAAGCCGCCTCATTCTACTCAAAGCCGTCCTTCAAGCTCTCCCGATCTATGCCTTCTTTACGCTGGCGGCCCCAAAAGTCGTCCTTACCACCATCAAAGATTTGCAAAGAAACTTTATTTGGCAAGGACTAAATAAAGAGAGGAAAATCGCACTAGTGAGTTGGGAAAATCTCTGTCACCCCAAACAGCACGACGGACTAGGAGTAAGAGACCCCTCAATCATGAACAAGGTCCTTAGTGCCAAAATCTGGTGGCATTGGCTGAAAAACCCTAGGGATATCTGGGCCAAATTATGGAGAAAGAAATACACACCTAATACAGCAGAGAAAAACCTCATACGCTGGAATGGAGACAAACCGGGCTCCCTAATATGGACAGCCGCCAAGCAGAACAGACAGCTAGTCACTCAGCATGCTTTCTGGGAAATAGGGAATGGTGAAACAACTCTGTTCTGGCAAGATTCCTGGCAGCAGTGGCCAGCACTGAGTGTTGAAGATTGGGCCCGTGACATCTGCGCCTACGCTACACAGGCGGTCCTGACAAGGGTAGCACATTACTGGCAGCACAACTCCATGGAGGACACCTGGCGAAGCTGTAACCTAGATCCGGAACGCCTCAATCCCAGAAGCCACATAGATCTGACACCCTTGCAAGAGGAGATGAATAGGAGACGAATACCCATCTTAACAACAGAGGAAATCCTGCATTGGGGCTACAAACCAAAGGGATCTTTCAGCACTCAGGAAGATTATCACCTAAAGATTCAGTCCAACCTCCCCCCGGTCACAAAAGTATGGGGAAAGCTATGGGACCTTAAGCACTGGCCGAAAATCACGCTTTTCTTATGGCTGATTTCTCACTCCAGCATTCTAACTTGGGACAATCTCCTGAAAAGAGGTTTTAAAGGACCATCCTTATGCATTCTGTGTGGGGAAGCTGAGGAAACCCTGAATCATCTCCTCAACACCTGCCCTTACACCACTCAACTATGGGACCAAGCAACCATCATCATGCGCACTTCAGATCGCCTCAGAGACAGCATACAAGAAACCATCTCACTTTGGAGAGATCAGGCTTTCCGGTCCCCACTCCTCAACTGAATCTGGCAGCTTCTACCTAGCTTTATTCTCTCGCACACCTGGAAGGAAAGAAATAGAAGAATTTTCAAAAACACCTCGCTCCCCTAGCAGCAGTGCTGGAATCATTGTCAACGCAGTGTCCTGGAAACCATTAACCTAAGAAGTTGGTCGGCTGATGATTCAGTTTGCCCTCCTTCTGAACTCATCATCCTTCATTACTGGCTCCCTCTTCCCCCAACCCTTCCTTGCTCCCTCCCCCCTTCTCCTGAACGCCTCTCTAGCAGCCCCTCCATCTGGACAACTCCTCCTGAGGACTTTGTCAAGTTAAATTTCGACGGAGCCTCCATAGGCAACCCTGGAGCAGCAGGATATGGAGTGGTTCTTCGCAACCACTACGGACACATTTTGGAAATAGCGGCCGGATCAATCGGGCACTCTACAAACAATGTTGCAGAACTTTGGGGACTCATCAAGGGACTGCAATTAGCCACCAAAAGCAATTACACAAAGGTAATTGCTGAGGGGGACTCACAAATAATCATCAGTTTACTGAGAAGAATCTTAAATGGAGCAAGAACGGACAACATATCACCCATTTGGAAACTATTTCATGGACTACATCTCATTGAAAACATACTCACTCAGAATTTGGTCATAATTCCCACACACATCAGAAGAAAGGCGAATCAGGTTGCTGATGAGCTTGCTAATGTCGGCATCAATTGGAAGGGACCGGCTCTCTGCTGCCATGCAGCCCAGGATCCAACCCACCCTATCCTCCAGCAGATTATCCGCAGGGCGGAAACAACAGATACTCCCCCAGATGGGGTGTCATCCGGAACATCGTGGAAAATGATCAGTGAAGGCATGAGGCGATGTGGCGGGAGGCCACGTGAAGAACCTGTGCCGTAAGTCCTCGCCCTTATGCGTTTTAAATGTGGGTTAATGCAGAAGCAGGGGAGCATTTACCCCGACGTCCTTTCCCTCTGCTGTATATTGACATGAACTTCACCATGGAGGCATTTCATTTTCGCTCGAAGCTCGCAGGGTTCCTCTCTGTGTGGCTTGGGCTTAGTCCTCTTCCTCCTTCTGCGAGAGAGCATTCCATCCTCATTCTCCATTCCCAGGCGCTCATCCTACCCCCTGATAATTGCACCAGGCCTCTGATGACGCGGCTGAGAGGACGTCGAAGGCGTGGCTCTCCTTGGAAGCCTCGAAGGCCCCCGACTACCCCCTCGGATTCGACCTCGGATGACTCTTCTCATAGACATCGCTCTGAATTCACCCTCCCCTCTCCGCGGGCACCACAATTGGGTTCCATGGCGATAATAACCCACTCTCCCACCGCACTCCTACGACTCCTCCATGACCCCCATGCCAGTCTATCCAGCCCTATCCCTTTCACTCATCCTCCAAGCAACCTGAGGAGGACCCCCCAATAGTGCCAAAACCTCAGGATTCCTATAACAGGGAGCAATTTAGGGACAGCCTTTCGATTCTGCACACACTGGTATTTGACCTGAGGCAGGACGTGGCAGACTTTCACTTCCGCCTGCAAACTACAGAAGCCAAGGTGACAAGCTTCCTTCAGATTATTACGTCCATGCACTCAGCACTGTTTCCTGACCCTGCAGAAGATGGCAAAGAGGAAGGTCAGCAGCGTAGGTCGACTCCAACAAGCACGAGCCAGCAGACGAAGGCGAACGAGGGTGACGCCGAGGACAAGGAACATGGCGGGGAGACGGGCATTCAGTGGTACACCGGGCCAACTCTCAACGAGGAAGAGCCATGGCCTGGAGACCTCTTGCCAAGTGTCTGATTATCTAGAGTTATACTTGTCTAGTTTTCTTAGACTTTTGTTAGTAGCAGATAGACAATGAGCCTCTCTCTTTTTGTTTCAAACTTGGTCTATTTAGAATAATGGTTTAGTAATGCTAGCTAGACTGGTTTCCCCAAAGCTGGGGCGGTCCAGTAATTACAGCCTGCATATTTTGTACTCAGTTTCTCCTGCCACAGTTTATGGCAGCTCCTAATATACAAATATACTTACTTAAAAAAAAAAAGTTAACCAAAGGAAGGAAGGGATATTCTCAGGGTTTCTTATCAGAAGATCATTTTTAGAAGTCGAGAAAGTGTTGAAGGCTTTTAGCTAAAGTTTAAAACAATATCATTAATTGAAGAAATTGTCAGTAGTGATAAAGTTGTTCCAAGATTGAAGTTTTAAATAAAGTAAGAAGCCAGAGAGAAAGAGATGAATTTTGAATGCAGATAACCAGAAGACCATACAAGCAGAGGTTGGAGAAGACAAGTAGAAAGTAAAAACATGGTTGAATGAGTCAAATTCGATGAAGAGAAGAAGATATTGAATTACATTATAAACTAAGAGTGGTTGGGTGGTGAAAGGGCAGGTTGGAGCCTGTAGGGGAGTTAGTGATTCCTTGTCAGTTGTAGCTAACTAAACAGGGGGTTGAAGCCTCTTACCAGTTGGTGTTGGTGAACAGAGGGAGTTGGTTATTCCTTGTCAGTTGTGGTTGACTAAACAAGGGGTCGAAGCCTCCTACCAGTTGGTACTAGTGAATGAGGGTGTGGGTGCATCCTTCCAGTTGTAGTTGGTAAATGGGGTGTGGCAACATCCCTTCAGTTGTAGCTGAAGAAACTTGGGGAATGTCTCTCCATAAAGTTCTAACTTGAAAACAGTTTTGTAAAATAACTTTTTATTAATGAGAAAAGAGTTGGTGGTTTTCCTTGTTGTCTTCCACGATAAAATCTTGTGTTCATAAGGGTTTTTTGTTCATCATATATTTCTTCATTGAATAATTAATATTTGTGCTTAATGTGGATGAATATGAAAATGAAAAGTAAGCAATACTTATTCACCCCCCCCTCTCAGCATTTATCCCATGAAAGAAGAAGAAGAAAAATTATCAAAGGCGAAAGAAATGGTTGATTGTAGTCTCTCTGAATACCTCTATCACCATAATAAATCATATTGTAGCTATCTTCATGACTACACTCAAGAATTTCTTGAAAAGAGTCAAAATCATGTCTTGGTAATAAAGGAAATGCTCAAGGACAGTAAAAAGATAATATATAAGCAGGACAATCAGTTAGAAGAGAAAGAAGATGATATCAAGAGACTGAAAAATGAGACCAGTCAAGCAAAAGAAGAAAAGAAGGAAGATGATGTCTCAAGAAAAAACCTTTAAGATCTAAAAGAACTAAGGGAAAACTATGTCAATCTTAAAATCCAACTTGAAGAATCCAAAAGGATAGAAGAGTTCATAAGGAACCGGTTGGACAAAAAGGAAGAAGATACTAGAAAAAGAGGATCATTACTACATGAGATGCTTAAGAGAAGCTCTAGAAATAATCAAGCACCCCAACAATATGAACAAAGATGGTGGCATGGAGGTGAGCAACTTTTGGCACCCAATAATCAACCAACTTAGATATCCTCATGGATCAAATCAGGTATGACACCTCCCTTCTTCTTTCCTAGCTTATTTAGGTTTTCCTTTGTGTCAGTTCATAGACTTAGGGGTCTAACTAACCAGTATTACCCACTTTATAAATTCTAATTATAGACAACTACTACTATATATATCAATAATTAAGTTACATATACCCTAATCATTTGATACTATATATATTAAAACCCCAGATATATCCACTTAGCACCCTGAACTTATTTCTATAGAAAAATACTTAAACCTAATAATACTAATAATCATACTAATTACACAATTTAACACTACTAAAAAACAATCCTTTGAAATTATTCTAATCAACTAATACCTAAGCTTCCTTCCCATAATGTAGTAATTAGCTCACTAAACTTTATACATTAAATTTAATCATAAAGTAGTAATAAGTAATAAAATAAAAAACTATCTAACTCTAACCCTAAAAACAACCAAACCTTAACTAAATATAATTCAATTAATTAAAACTATAATATTATTAAACCTTTACATTCAACATAGTAATAATTTAAGATATATTATTAGTTCACTAAACTTTATACATTAAAAATTCAAAACATAAAATAACAATCTAACTCTAACCCTAAAACAACCAAACCTTAACTAAAATCCTTCTTACATTAACTATAAATATAATTCAATTAATTACAAATACCAATAAAATGAATTAAAAGTCAGTCTATTTCAAACCCTAGACTTACATTTATACATATATATANGAAAAATACTTAAACCTAATAATACTAATAATCATACTAATTACACAATTTAACACTACTAAAAAACAATCCTTTGAAATTATTCTAATCAACTAATACCTAAGCTTCCTTCCCATAATGTAGTAATTAGCTCACTAAACTTTATACATTAAATTTAATCATAAAGTAGTAATAAGTAATAAAATAAAAAACTATCTAACTCTAACCCTAAAAACAACCAAACCTTAACTAAATATAATTCAATTAATTAAAACTATAATATTATTAAACCTTTACATTCAACATAGTAATAATTTAAGATATATTATTAGTTCACTAAACTTTATACATTAAAAATTCAAAACATAAAATAACAATCTAACTCTAACCCTAAAACAACCAAACCTTAACTAAAATCCTTCTTACATTAACTATAAATATAATTCAATTAATTACAAATACCAATAAAATGAATTAAAAGTCAGTCTATTTCAAACCCTAGACTTACATTTATACATATATATATATATAATATTAAAACACTATTAAAACTAATACATTCAACCTTAGTAATAATTTATTAATTTATTAATTAATTTATTTTTTGTTTAAAAAACTCTATAAATTACGTTTTAGACAAGTCGATGTGGGTTAAATCTATAAACATCCTTCATATTAACTATTAATTGACGAATATCAACAAGCTATCAACTGACGATTACTCCTCATCATGAATCCTGATTCGGATTCGAAACATCGATGAAAAAAATGACACCGACTGTGGATTATCTGGGAAATAACTTCCAAAAAGGAAAAATCTTGTCATAATATGGAAGCATAAGTTGTGAATATTAGAAATAAGGTTGAGAAGTTAGACACCCAAATGAAGTTCTTGAACAATTCCATGACCCTGGATGAGATCTTGGATAGTCGAAGATCACCATATGACAAAACCGGTCTTGGCCACAACAAGGAAGAGATTAGTGATGTCAAGAAACCTCATGCAATTCCTTCATTTGTATAAAGTGAATACATGTCTGATGAAAGTATTGATTTTATAAAAAGGGAAAGATAGTATGATGTGGGTTCTTCATGTTCAAAGAATAAAAGAAACACTACAAAAATTAGAAGATCAGATCAAGGAAGACATACATAAGCTACTCATACACCTCAAAGCAAGTTTAGAAGAGAGACACCTTCATGGATGGATCAAAGAAGGTATGAGAGTGTCTTTAACGGTTATTTTTATTTCTTGTAATGAATATTGTTATAAATCCTTGGATTGTAGGCAACATAGAATAAAACAAGTCGGTAGGTTCAACAATAGTATAATATGTTGGAACTACAATCATGTTGGACATATTGTTGCACATTGTTACACTATGAGATGTTATAGTTGTGGTGGATATGGCCACAAAGCCTATAACTGTTGGAACTCAATAAGACAACCAATAAGAAATGATTCACACAATATGACAACAATATTAAATAAGAAGGCATGGAAAAGAAAATCTGAAGTAGAAAACAAGAAATATGAGGAAAATGTTGTTCCTAAAACTAATGAAGTTAATAATAGGAGTTTGGAGGATGAAACCTCTAATAAGGAATATTCTCAAAACAATGATAAAGAAGCTTCTGGTGCACATAATAACGACGTTGATGATGAGTCTCAAATGGTTGAACAAAAAAAAGAATTGAGTGATGATTATCTCATAAATATTTCAATCCTATTTTAATGTTACACTGAAACTCCTTCTAAAAGAAAAAAATAAAAATAAAAAAAGAGATCTATGTCCAAAACGCTACAAAGACTATGCTTAATGAAGTAAATTATATGATGGATGTTCCATCAATTAGTATTTATATTGGAGGGAATTTGTAAGCACATTAATACTCATATTGAACAGAGGTCAAATCAATATTAATAGTAGTAAAACTCCTTGTGAACCCTGTTTTGGAAGAGCTCATTCGGTAAAATACTTCAAGGTCTTTGGAAGTAAGGATTACATCAAAATGCATGATGAGAATTTCGAAAATGTGATGCTAGATTTGATGAAGGTATCCTTATTGGATATGCTTCTACCAAGAAAGAATACAGATGCTACAATATTAGGCTACATAATATTTTTGGAGTACATATGTCAAGGTGGAGGAAATAAAAAAAATTGGTATCCCAGTTAGAGATCGATGAGAATCAATGGACAAAACAAAGGGTTGTTTGAGTAGAGATGATCTAAAATTGCACAGTGTTCCAGTAGGACATCGACGTCTACAGAAGAAGCATTCTTATGTACAAAATGAGGTACATGAGTTCCTGTAGAAATAACAAGAGGAGAAACTGATCCAGAATTAGATCCAAGAGGCTTCTTAGGTCTAGAAAAGGCTCAAAAATGAAAGTTATTGGAATCAGATGAAACAATTCCATTGTGATCGGCTCATAACATTGATTCCAACCATATATTTACTTTCTCAAACGGACGTTGTCTGTGAGATTTCTCACACTATAATCGTTTTCCCAAACCACTAAAAAGTCAACATGTCAACTAGAAAAAGTCAATGATGATGTCAGCATGATGTCTTACTGACGCCATCACGCTGACATCAACAAAGTGACATGTGGAAGAACAACAACAGGGTGATTGGGCACAAGACGGTTCCACTCAGATGATGACAGGTGGCATTTTTTAGGCCAATGAAGAGGTGCCATGTGGTCGAGACGTGGGCTGCCACATGGCACCCTATTATTGGTTGGCAGTGTAAAAGGTTTATGGAGCTCATGGGTTTCAACCTCACGACCTATTGGTGGGGAAAAATTCTTGGTAGAGGTCCAATGGCCAATGATCCATACCATTTGTTAGTTATATAAATCCACTTTATGCTTAATAAAGTGTATGTATTAAGTGATGGGGCGTAAAGGGGCTTGGGCTAAGCCCCAGGCCATGGTTTTATTTGGCGCTATGACCATACAACCACCAATTCACAAGTGTAGCATCTATCCTCCATTTAGTTTGGATCCATGACCAGCAGCTAGGCGCATATCCAGAAGGACCGGTCCTATTGCAAGTACATGCGACGAGGTTATTCGAAGGTGAGGGTCAGCACGCAGCCCCTACGGGGCTGACGCTTGGCCATATGACTTCATATGACCCTATTTAAAGTGTGATCACTAGGCTTATGGGGATTAACTCATATAGTTTTTGAAAAGTGGGCTATTTCCTATGGTTTTGGGGATTTTTAAGTGATTTTGGCCTGTTAATAGTGGGTTTTGTCCATTTTGGGGGGATATTGAGCTCTTTTTTGAGCCCAGATTTTGGGAGGAAGTTGGGGAAGGATAACCAAATTCATATATATATAAGACAGGCATGTTTTAGGCCATGTGGGATAGTCATATCAGAGTTATGTTGAAGCAAAGCCAAGGAAAAGTCATTTTTATGCAAGGAAGTTGTTGAGGAAATACCTCTGCGGGCCATTTATGTGAGCTTCAGTCATCCATTTTGAGTGTTGTTTCTTATGCTGGGTTCTATAGATAATGAAGAACAAGACCATGTCAGTATTATAGCCTAATGGCACTACTACAATCTACTTTTTGAGCTTTGAACAGAAATAAAGAAGCCTCCCCCACTCAGACAAAGGCCCAGAGACGTAGGAACTTTTGTGTCGAACTCCTTTATCACTTCTGTTGTCATGGTTTTCTCTTATTATTGCTTCATTTAAGTTCTGTGTATGTGTTCATGGATGTGACATATTCTCATATCTTCTTCCTCTTTCATTAAGCTTCTTGAATGGTTAATAAACACATGTAATTAATAACTCAACCACAGTCATTAAAAGATCTTTTTGGATCAAGTGGTATCGAAGCTAGTTGACGTTTGGATTTGAGTTTTGCATGTTAGCAAGGGAAGAGTTCATATAAAGGGAGAAAATGGAATCTATAGGAGGACTTTCTCAAGATGAGAAAGAGTTCAAAAGTTTGGTGTTTTCCATGGCCGAGATGGTGAAGGTGTTGTATGAAGACTACTGGGAATGAAAGAGCATGGTTCAAGTGAAATATTCAAAGAAAAAAAGAAGGAAGAGAAGGATTGAAGGAAATTCCTTCTACATCTGTTTTAGAAAACACATCTGAGGTATGCAGTGAAGGTCAATCATCAAATTCTTCTCATTCGCAACAAGTTGGTTTTGGTGCATTCGAAAAACATATAAGAGGTGTAGGTTTGAAATTTCTAAGCAAGATGGGTTATGAAGAAGGGAAGGGCCTTGTATGTAAAGGTCAAGGCATTGTAAATCCCATTGAGGTTGAGGAAAGGCCTCGATACATAGGATTGGGATATGGAAAAGGGGGCCTTGGAGAGTCTTCCAATATGGGTTCCAAAACTTTGGAAGCAACTAATGCTTCAAATGGCCAACTTAAGATATTGCAGGAACACTTCACCAAAGGTAATGGTGCATCACTTCAGNGTAGTGAATGCAAGTCATCCCCAAAGCAAGGTGAATATCAACATGGAATGTATAATGGTCATGTTTTTACCATCTCTCCTTTTGATTATAATAAGCATAATCAAGTAATCTGGAACTTGTGGAATCGTTATCCATGTACTTATTCTCATTCACCCAAGCATTGTGTTGCCAAGTGTTGGAAGAGACAAACTTTGTATAGGAGGCTTATGTCGACCAAGAAGGAAACACTACATAAAGACTCAACTCCAAAATGGAAGAAAGAGAAGGGTAAGCAAGTTTGGATGCCAAAACCATAGTGCACTTATTACAGCAGTAGTGGACATCGAAAGGCTAGTTGTTGGAAGCTAATCCTGGGCTTCGTCCCAGGAAGGACAAAAGGATTTTGCATGTACTTTTGAAGGAGGAAATATTACCATCGAAGCAAGAGGAACACGGTGAAGGAAAGAAACCATCCACTTGGTTTTTCCAAAAGTGGATGTCTCAACTTCATTGTATTTTGGTTCCATTAATGTAATCACACATGTTGAAGTGATGACCTATTATAACATCATTTTTGTACAACATTGTGTTTTGTGTTTCTCGTTATGAGTATGTAATTAGTCAAATTCCATGTACGTAAACTTTTGGGGATGAAAAGGTCCTTTAGTGGGGAGGTTTGATCCAAAATGGGATCCAAGAGGCTTCTCAGGTCCAGAAAAGGCTAAAAAATGTAAGTTCTTGGAATCATATGAAACCAATACCATTGTGAACAACTCATCGCGTCGATTTCGTCTATATATTTACTTTTTCAAATAGATGTTGTATGTGAGAGTTATTTCACTCTGATCATTTTCCCAAACAACTAAAAAGTCAACAGGTCAACTAGAAAAAGTCAATGATGATGTCAGCATGACGTCTTGCTGATGTCATCATGCTGACATGAGTAAAGTGACATGTGGAAGCACAGCAGTAGGGTGACTGGGAAAAAGACAGTTCCACTCAGATGATGAAATGTGGCATTTTTCAGGCCAATGAAGAGGTGCCACGTGGCCCAGATGTGGGTTTCTACATGGCACCCTATAACTGGTTGGTAGTGTAAAAGGTTTATGGATCACATGGGTTTCGACCTCATGACCTATTGGTGGGGCACAAGTTTTGGTAGAGTTCCAATGGCCAACGCGCCATACCATTTGATAGTTATATAAACCCACTTTATGTTTAATAAAGTGTATGTATTAAGTGATGGGGCGTAAAGGGGCTAGGGCTTAGCCCCAGCCCATGGTTTTATTTGGTGCTATGACCATAGAGGATAGGGGCGTGGGCATACAAACACCATCATGCAAGTGTAGCACCTGTCCTCTATTTAGTTTGGAGCCATGACCAGGAGCTGGGCACATATCCAAAATGATCGGTTCTATTGTGAGCACATTCACTAATACATATTGTAAAAGTTCCAACGTTTTATTTGCGGTGGTATGGACAAAATTGTCCATATTGTCGCAAAATAGAGGAAATTTTTAAAAAAAATCATATTTCCCGATAACGTCGGTCTTGCCACGTTGACGTCTCTCTTGCCACATTAACGCCGCTCTTGCCACATTTTCCACTGGAACGTCTCTCTTGCCACGTTTGTGACATAAACATCATTCTTGCCACATTTGTGAAGATTGATGTCGCATTTGCAACGTTTTGGAAACTAGGTTTTCCCCTCCAACGATCACCTTAGTATGTTGACCAAGTCAAAATACTAACGGTCATTAAGGTTTTTTTTACATTGGAATTGCGACGTTACAAAATCTATAAATATGTTGCATTTGACGGATGTCGCGACAAGTTTTCTATAATAACGACGTTGCTTTGGGGTCATAGTAGTTAGTGGTTAAAATGTTTTAAGGTATGATTTTCATGTCATGAGTTATAGGGGTAAATCATTATAGTGTGTAAAGGGTTAGAATCTATTTGGGACCATCATGAAAATTTTAGTGTCGGAGCATTGAGTACATGAGAGGTTGGATGCCAAGTGAGTAGTAAAATGGTATCATGAGAAAAGCTTCCTTAAGCCTTAGAGGAAACTAGTGTGCTAGTTGCAGGTTTAGAACAAGTGTAGGTTATTAAGATGGTCAATATGAGTCAACCATGTTAACTATGGTCAACTATACTCAAACATGATGAATTATGCTCAATCATGGTCAACAATGGTCAATGGAGATCAATATCGTCAATAAGGCTGAAGGATTAGTTGGTTACTAGAGTGAATGTAATAGGAGGGTCATGGGTTAAGGGATTAGTAAGTTACATATTTAATGGATTAGTGGGTATGTTTTGATGAATTTAGTGGGTCAAGGGGTTATGATTTTATGTTTCGATGTCCTTCAATATTTCTCCAATGGTTCTCCTTAATCCTCCATAAGCAATGGGGAAATTGTGTACAAAGGAGAAAATTGGGCCTTCCTTTGTGTGAGAAAAACTAATCCAAGATCTCTCCAAATCTTCAATACCATCCAAAAATCACTAAGATCAATATAAATGCTATCAATCTCATGTGAAGGAGACATTTTTACATGTTTCTTATATCATTGTCAAGTTTTTACATAAAGAAAGAGTCCACAATCTAGAATAATCCCAAAATATATGTGCTTTGGGAAACTCAACAATGATCAAATAGGACTAAATCAACTTTGGGGTGTGTCTTGATCAATGGAGCATGTGAGGGTTTTGGCCCTGTTTCTACACCTTTTGAATAGCTCTAGAAGGGAAAATTGTACATGTCAACTCCTATGCACAACTTTTGAAGGAAAGGGTACACCCTATAATCAAATCAAACAAAATGCTCAAGAGTTCCAAGGTTTTGGAATAAACTGGATACTATTTCAATTAGATTTTGGAATTTTGATCTTAGGTTTATGTATAACCTTGATCCGCATGTAGTTCCACTATGCCCAAGGATTTTGGAGGTGTTTTAATTGACCCACAACCTTACAAAAACCTAAAATTCACCGAATCGATGGGAACCATGAAGATCCATTTCAACGAGGGCTACTAGGAAAAGAACTTTTCCCCTTGCTTATCGAGCACCCTAAAAGAGTAGAAATTTAGTGACAATCTAAAACTTTGATGGTTCAAGACAATAATTTCTTGTGAACAACAACATTTGGTTTTGTGGTGTGGAGTTGTTTGGCCACCTTAGGGATTATTGGCTCCAATTGGAAGACTCGGGTCCACTTAAGTGTTCAACAAAGGCTGATGTAGTTTAGTGTTGACATTTTCAGTGCATGTATGCATCAAAATTTGAAATGGTTAGACGAGACACATGCCTTGATGATATGTGAGGATTTCAATAATCAAGGATGCATGATGTCCCCACATAATCTTTGACATCCTCCGTGTTTTCATGAACCTTCATTATGCAGTCTCATTTTCATCATTCATCATTCCCATTTAAAGAATCTTGGTTGGAACTCTCTTGAAATGTCCTAGAATGTCTTCCAACACGCCCATATGCAAAGTCATCAACCGACACGACATAGTGAGCAATGAATGGGGCCAACATTGAAATTTATTCAAAATGTGATTGTATTTGTTGAAATTTTACATGGTTAGAATAGGCGGATGCATTGATGGTATGGGAGGGTTTTAAGACTCAATGAAATTATTGAGATTGAATATTCATGTTTTGATATGAAATAGGAAACTAAAATTGAGATTTAATTTATTAAATTTTCACCTAATTCTAGGTGATTAAAATCTTTTATAAATACAGGGTGCCCATTTCTCTATAAATACAGGGCGCCAGTTCTCATTATTCATCATCTCAGCAGTTGTAAAGAGAGCCAATCTGCGCAGGCAGTTGTAGTTTTGATGCACAAGTTTTTGGGAGAGCTGGGAAAGTGGTGCGCTCGCTTCTGGGTGGGATTATCTGTTCAGATTTGTTTCTATTCTTGCTTGGTGCATTAGCCTCTCTTGGCTATTGGATTGATACTAGGATTCTCTTATCAGTCAAGGTCAAGGTGCTTGGAGGGTGGCTTCCTCCAGTGTTTGGGTGACGAGGGTGTCGTCAATGGTAAAATGAGCACAATCTTCTATATTCTAACAGAAGCATCCAAGTAATCCTAATTTTTTCTACCAACAATTCATACCATATCTTGAACACTTTAAGGATATTGCAATAGATTCTTTGTAAATTGATCTCAAACCCAGGGGAAAGTGATCATATCCATCAGATTCATTCTCATAGGGTATGTACTAGTCCACCTTCCCCTTTTGGACTAGAAAAATCTTTATGTGGACTTGCATACCTACCATCTGGCATGGAACATTTTAGATCCCACTTCTTGATGTTAGGATGGGCCTTTCTACTTCAATACTTATTACTAACCTATGAAACCAAAACCTCTTGATGTGACCTAAAAACATAACCTAGATAGGCATCATATTC
>SNQJ01S0087263.1:14841-28905 GCA_010110895.2 Picea sitchensis
GCAGATTAATATATTCAATAGCTAGTCTATACATATGATCAAGGAGTTATGTAATAAAGTGACATCATCTTTATGGGAAAGGGACATATTACTGTATTGAATTAATTGAAAGTGAAAATTACAACCTGAGCCTTGATGTCGTATGTCTCCTTTCGATGGCTCCTAGCTCTAACACACACACTTGCTCATGCATGAAGAAAATCAACCACTTTTAATGACCTTGCTGTAGTCTCTTGCTGCTGTAGCATCAGTCCTCCATATAGTATTGCACTAATTCTCCAATGAATCTCTTGCTAGCTTGCTTCTAACTTGATTAACCCTTTCCATGAGAAATCTCCTCAATATATAGGAGAAGATAGATTAGTTACTTGGATAGGAAATGATCCCAAGATATCTGGAATTCCAGCACTTGAATAACCATTCGAAGCCAACTCATGTTTCTAGAAAATTCCCTTCTAGTAGATTCAAGATATTATCTTTTTCCTTCCTTTGGAACATGTTCGCACC
This sequence comes from Picea sitchensis, assembly GCA_010110895.2. Classification (NCBI taxonomy): domain Eukaryota; kingdom Viridiplantae; phylum Streptophyta; class Pinopsida; order Pinales; family Pinaceae; genus Picea; species Picea sitchensis. The sequence goes on from SNQJ01S0087263.1 coordinate 15,349, forward strand.
CTGGCTATTAGTTACAGTGTGAGAGGTTCTCACCCCAGCTTAAAGCAGCCTGCGAGAATCAGGCATTCTCGCAGGCAAATACATAGGTAGCCTGCGAACATCCCTTAAAAGCATGATTTTGGAAGCAGACAAATGTAACTTCTTTCAGGAAAGTATTCTTAGTGAAGAGCTTGATTTTCTATCATCATAACATCATCATGACATCATCACAATGACCAAAATTGTGGATAAAACCTTTGGGTCTCGGAACTTTGGAGATTTCAACTTATGCAATCCTTCCACTGGAGTAGATCGAAGGATGAGAATACACTCGAAGTGATCTTTCAGATCGAACGACTTGTGTCCCTGCTGACGTAGTATGCCACATATATCCTTTGCTGACGTGGTCCGCCACATGTCCTTTGCTGATGTGGTTTTTTGACGTATATCTCCCTGATCTAATGGTCATCGTATGTTCTCCATATCCGATGGTCCTTATTCATTTCATATTTCCGGCTCCCCGGCCTTCGAGGTTTTCAAATATTAAACTGAAAAATCTGAAGTGAGATTTTTCCGGATCTTAACCTCCTCGCATTTTTAGATCCGAAGTGAATGATGTTCATCGATCATGTTCTTAGATAGATGGATAGATCTATCTACGGTGCATATTTTCTAGCTTATCCTGTCCGTCCACTTGAAAATGATCCGACGGCTGACGGAAATTCGCATTTTGAGAATTTCAAATCTCAAACTTTTCGGAGTGTAACCTCCTCACCTATTTATATCCGAAGTGAATGATGTTCATCGATCATGTTCTTAGATCGATGGCTTGATCTATCTACGGTGCATATTTTCTAGCTTATCCTATCCTTCCACTTGAAAACGATCTGACGGCTGACGAAAATTTGCATTTCGAGAATTTCAAATCTCAAACTTTTCGGAGTGTAACCTCCTTGCCTCTTTATATCCGAAGTGAATGATGTTGATCGATCATGTTCTTAGATCGATGGCTCGATCTATCTATGGTACAAATTTTCTAGCTTATCCTATCCTTCCACTTGAAATGATCCGATGACTGACGGGTATTCGGATAATCAAACTCTCAACCCTTTTACCTTATCCCGTCCTTCCACTAAAATGTGATCCAATGGTCATGAAGACACTCGAAGAAGATCAACAATCAAGGATGATTGCGGAACCATAACCTGCGACTGATTTAACTCGTTACCAAAACTTCACAATTTGAAGTTGTGCACCGTTGGTGAGTTAATCACAATCGTCGATCGTCGAGGATATAAGATCTGACGGTCCTGAGTAATTGCAGGATTGGAAATAGGACGATCTTTAATTCTCCTTTCATTCTCCGCAATCTATCCCTGCCGTTGATATGGAAATTGCACATTCGACGGTCACAACTCAATCCGACTTAATCTGATATCTTGTTGGATCAAGCACAGTCGTCGATATCCTAGTCTACAAGATCTGACGATCTAGACCAATTGCGGGATTGGAACTAGCGAGTCGTTTAATTCTCCTTCCGATCTCCGCAATCTATCCCTGCCTTGATCTGGCGATTGTGCATCCAATGGTCATGACTTGATATGAATTAAACTGATCATTTTTTGGATCAACGACAATCGTCGATATTCGAGTCTATGAGATCCGACGATCCAGACCGATTGTGGGATTAAAACTAGCAAGTCGTTTAATTCTCCTTTCGCTCCCCGCAATTCATCCCTGTCGTTGATCTGGCTTGCAGATCCAACGGTGATGATCCTCCAATGATCCTTAAGCCCATTTTCACTCATATGACCGATGTCTGTAAAATGAGATGATCAACACGATTGATTTCTTGATCGGACGACTGCTGAGGCTTCTCATCCTCAGCTTATGCTTTTCCTTCCAAGCTTTGATCTCTATGTACTGTTCTCTCCTGCTCATGAGCTTATGATTTTCCTATTTTCCATCGTCATTGCTATTCTTGCCATCAATGACAAGCACACGCTTCCTGTAAAATATGCCAACAATATCCCCCTTTGGCATTGATGGAAACCCTGAAAGGATGCACTATTCTGCTTAGACCTCTAACTGTAGCATCCAGACTAGACCTTTTCTCCCCCTTTGACATCAATGTCAAAGAAAACATGCTCCCCCTGAGCTGTTGCAGTACTTTTCAGAGGTATCATATATTCAACCAACACATACTCCCCCTTACATGATGGACTCTCTTAGGTGAGAGAAGGGATGACACCCATCTTCTGACGAAGATATTCAAATGATGTCTTGGCTAGGGGTTTAGTAAAGATGTCTGCAATTTGTTTTGTGGTTGGAATGTAATGAACCTGAACAATTTGATTGGTGACCTGCTCTCTCAGAAAGTGGTATTTTATGGGGATGTGCTTGGTCTTGGAGTGGAATACATGATTCTTTGACATGCTAATTGCACTAGTATTATCACAATGAATTGGGATCGGTGCAGTATAATTTACCTCCAAGTCTGCAAGTGTCTGAATTATCCACAATACTTGGGTACAACAAGTGGCAGTTGCTATGTATTAAACTTCGATAGTCTATAAGGAAATGGAACCTTGCTTCTTGTTCAACCATGCTACAAGAGAATCTCCTAAGAATAATACACCTCCACTCATGATTTTCCTTTCATCCATGCAGTTAGACCAATCAACATATGAATAGATTGATAATTGAAAATTCTGATTCCTAGGACACCATAGGCCATAGTTCATTGTTTCTTTCAAATATTTGAATATTCTTTTGACAGCTAGCAAATGACTATGTTTAGGTGCAGACTGATACCTTCCTACCATTCCAACAACATGCATTATGTCTAGACAAGATGTCGTGATGTACAACAAGATGCTTATCATAGACCTATATGAACTTTGATCAACATTAGGTGAGTCGTCATCCTTGCTTAAAATTGCATCCAATGACCATAGGTGTGCTCATAGGTTTAGAATTTTCCATTTGAAACCTTTTCAATATTTATCTTAGATATTTTTCCTGAGAAATAAATATTCCTTCATACCTCTGAGTAATTTGCAGACCAAGAAAAAATGACAGTTCCCCTATCATAGACATTTCAAATTTAGACTGCATGGTAGAAGCAAACCATTGTACCAATGAATCATTATTACTTCCAAAGATGATGTCATCTACATAGACCAACACAATGAGAAAATCATTACCCTCTGTTTTGATATATAGATTGCTGTCAACTGTTTCTCTCTTGAACCCTTTCTCTTGAAGATACTTATCCAGTCTGTGATACCAAACACGAGGAGCTTGTTTCAACCCATATAAGGCTTTCTTCAGCTTGTAGACAAAGTCAGGATTATCTATCAGTGAAAATTTTTCAGGTTGTTCCATATATACTTCTTCTTCTAGATCTCCATTAAGAAATGCTGACTTAACATCCATTTGATATACTTTAAAGTTCTTATGACATGCATAGTCAAGAAACATTTTGATGGCTTCCAATCTTGCCACTGGTGCAAAGGTTTCATCAAAATCTTATCCTTCAATCTGTGCATAGACCTTGCAAACCAATCTTGCTTTGTTCCTGACAACTTGTCCCAGTTCATTCAATTTATTCTTAAAGATCCATTTGGAACCTATGACACTTTTACCTTCAGGTCTAGGAACCATCTCCCAAGTATTGTTTTTCTCAATCTGGTCAAGTTCATCATTCATGGATTTAACCTAATGGTCATCTTCGCTGGCTACATTAAATTCTTTAGGTTCAAGCAAAGATGGAAGAGCAATCTGAGATTGTTATGAGACATTATTCAACTGCTTTCTTGTCCAAACTCCTTGGTTTAGATGACCAACTATCTGATGTTCATGATGATTCTTCCTAATAACTCTGGAGGGTGTCTTTGTCTTGATCTCCTAGTTTGAGTCCTGCAGAGTATTTGTAACTAACTCAGAGTCTTCTCCTTCTGATTCTTGGACCTGTTCATCTTTAGCTTCAACTGTGTCCTATGTAGAAGACTCAATATTGCTCACCTCTCTTACTAAGACTCCTTCATCAACCTTTAAATCAATGCAATCAACCAATTTATGAAATATTTTATTAAAGCATCTATATCCTTTACTATTGGTAGCATATCCTAAGAAGATGCCTTCATCGATCCTGTCATCATATCGGCCAAAGTTTTCATTATTATTCTTTATGTAGAACTTACTCCCAAAGACTTTGAAGTGTTTGATTGAAGCAGGTCTTCCATACCACAATTCATAAGGTGTCTTGTCACTATGTGGTATGAGGTGGGATATGTTAAGAATATGGATTGTTGTGTGTATTGCTTCTACCCAGTAGGTTTGATCAATGTTCTTCTCATTCATCATTGACCTGGCCATTTGCTGAACTATTCTGTTTTGCCTCTCAACTACTCCATTTTGCCGTGGAGTTCCTGGGATTGTGTATTCTCTCTTGATCCCATGTTTTTCACATAATTCCTTGAAATCACTTGACATAAATTCTCCTCCTCTATCTGATCTTACTACCTTTAGCCTATTGCCTGTTTGATTCTCAGTTGAAGCCTTAAATATTTTAAATTTCTCAAATGATTCAGCTTTTTCTTTCAGAAAAACAACCCAAGTGAGTCTAGAGTAATCATCAATGATCAACATGAAGTAGTTTTCCTTCCTCGTGCCTTAGTATCTTGATGGTCCACATAATTCCATATGAACTAATTTGAGTGGTTTCTTTGTTGAAGTAGAGTTATTGGATTTAAATTGAGTCCTGGTTAGCTTTCCTACTTTGCAGGGTTCACACACAAAATCTTGTGGCTTTGATATTCTTGGAAGATCTTTTACTGCCTCAAGATTTTTGAACTTGATTAAGTGGTTAAAGTTTAGATGTCCATGTCTCCTATGCCATAACCAAATTTCATCATGTTTTCTTAGATGACACTCTTCTCTATCTTCTTTCAGCACATATACATTATTATCTATCCTTATGCCATTAGCCACCACTTGTCCTGAGTTTACAGACTTTATCTTACAATATTTGGAACTGAACACCACTTCACATCCTCTATCACACATTTGACTTACACTGAGCAAATTATGTTTCAACCCATCTACAAGCAGAACATCCTGGGATTTTCCTTTACCATTACTCAAACTCACCATCCCTTTACCTTTGATTTTACCTGGTTCATCATTTCCAAAGGTCACATTTCCTGTTTTACTTTTACTTATAGACATAAACTTATCCTTGTCTCTAGTCATGTTCTTGGAACATCCACTATCTATATACCAGAGGTATTTTTGTTTTTGAGCTGAAAGTACTAACCCACATTTTTCACTATCTTTATTTTTCCATGTGCTGGAATTTCTAGCTAAGGGTTTTATCCTTGGATTTGTTTTGTAATCCTTCAGACGATAGTTTACAGCTTTGTGGCTGAAGTTATGACAATTATAGCATTTGATCTTTGTGGTTGAAGTTATGACAATTATAGCTTTGTGGCTGAAGTGATTGGTGCAACTTTTTCTACTCATTGGCTGTTTGGTTCTATGTTGCAAAGATTGTTTATTTCTTGATCTCCTCAGTTGCATGTCTCTAAACTTAATTTGACAATTTTGCAATCTTATGACCAAAATTAGAGTAGTAAAAGCAGTAACCATGGAAGAAATTTTGGTACCTGAAGGATGGCCTTCTTATTGGAATTTTTTGCTCCATCTTTTGATATATTTGTTCTTGATCAGGGTTCGTCTTGTTTTTATTAGCTTCTGGTGGCAGTGTAATCACATGGTCTAATTGTCCACTGAGTTGTAACTTGATCATCTTTACTGGCTCTTTGCTGCTTGAATCACATACATAACCTAAACCAGTTTTCAAAAAAATATATCTCTATTTGCTCATAATGTCATTTAGCTCTGCTGAGGCTTTAATGATTGGAATATTTTGGAGATACAAGGCTTTAAACTTCTCCATCTCTTTTCTGTTTTTTACTAGCTCTTCTTCCAAGGCTTCACATATTTCCTTCTTCTCTGATAACTGCTGTTTCAGAATGTCCTCTATTTTCTTTGCCTCTTCTAATTCCACTTTTAGCAGGGCAAAGTCTTCATCAAGTTTTTTACTGTCTTTCTTGAACTGTATCAACAATTGTTTTTGCTTTCTCTTCTTAAGTTCGAGTCTGTTAATCTCTTCCAAAAAAATAATCAACTCTCCTTCCAAGTCAACCACTACTTCTTCATTATTAACATCATTTCCTGTGATTTTATTATCATAATCCTCTTTGACAATAAGCATAAAGTCATTAAGCTTATCTTCACAAGAAGAATCACTGTTTGTGTTTCCTGAAGAGTCATCATTGTTTACACATAAACTTTTCTTTTTACCAAATCTCTTGAATTTTTACTTCTCTTCACCTTTAGAGTTCTGGTCCTTCTTCTTGTGTGGACACTTAGATGCAAAGTGACCTATCTTTCCAAAGTTAAAACATTTGAAGGGAAACTTGCCTTGGTACTTGCCTGCTCCTTTCTTTAGTTTTCTCACAAATTTTGCTTCAATTTCATCAGGTTCATAATCCTCATTCTCATCTGCTTTAAATGATGCTTCTCTAGAGGTGGGTTTATTTTTACCTATCCTCATTTCATATGCGGTCAATGTTCCTATAAGTTTATCAAAAGGCAGAGTTTTTAGATCGTTAAGTTCTTCTATAGAAGAGACCTTTGGGTTGAACCTATCTAGTAGAGATCTCAAAATTTTATGAACTAAAGAGGCTTCCTCAATTTTTTCACCAAGTGCTTTCATTCAATTTACTAGTTCTGCAACTCTCAGAAATTACTTCCCAACAGTTTCATCCTCTTTCATATTTAGCTGTTCAAACTGTCGTCTGTAGGTTTGAAGCTTGGCATTCTTTACCTTCTCATTACCTTCATAACTGCTAATGAGTTTGTCCCACATTTATTTGGCAGATTCTAAGTGCATAACTTTTACAAATTCTGCTTCTGCAAGCCCACTCAGAATAACATTCATAGCCTTAGTGTTGAAGCTAAATTCTAGCTTGTCATCCTTAGAAGATAGTACAACTGGATTTACATAACCAATCTCTACCACATCCCAGACATATGCAACTAAATCCATTATGTAGGTTCTCATCTTAACTTTTCAGAAGGCAAAGTTTGTTCCATTGAACATAGGGGCCTTATTGGTTGAAGTTCCTTCATGGCTAGTCATTTTTAAGCTCTAGGATCTACCCTTAGATAAAATGAACCCACTCTGATACTAATTGTTAGACAACTGAGGGGGGNTGTGATTAAACAATTATGCCCATTTTAAACTCATAAAAGAACACTTAATGGTGATCACAATAATTCAGGGAAGTAAGCAATAGAGTATTCAACATCAATCACACACATGAATTATACAGAGACAAATATTCCCGAGGAAACCCATAAACGAAGAAAACCTCTTCTTCTTAATATGATAAGTAGTCTTTATATTGTGTACATTATCATTCTTATGATCACCCACTCTTTGTGAGGCTACCACCTTTTTTTTACAAGCTGCAACATGATGAGAGAACCAACTCTCTGGTTTCTCTAGCACCCACTAGAAGGAAGAAAAAACTCCTTGAGTGTTCCAACACCAACTGGATGGAAGCACCAACTTCTAGTCACATAGACACCAACCTGTGTAATAGAGAACAATCATTCTCCCTTGCACCACCCTGGTTTTTTTGGCTGCAACCAGATGGAAGATACAAATTCTTGTGTTCAAGCACCCACTTGAAACTCTGAGGAAAACAATCCTCCCTAGAACCTCCCTACCACCCTTAGATATAAATCTTTGTTACTGAAATTCATTACAATGATATAGTATTAATCAATGGCTTACCAGTCTCATCACTTTTCTACTACACTGCTCTTCTCTACCTGCATCAGTGTCTTCCTTTTGGCATCTTCTTGCACCTTCTGTTCTTCTACTTTGTCTCTACTTGCGCACCTCAGATTTTTCTTCCTCTCTCAGATCATGCTTCACTGTGCTATTTCTTTCTATTCATGTTGTATTCTCCATTACATATAGTTCAACTTGTTTTTCACATAAACGCCAACCTCTCTCTGTCATGGAATTATTATTTTATTCATGCTCTCATCCATCGTTACACTCCCATCTCCAACGCTCAAGTCGGACATCTCAGAACACTCATTTCGGGAATCTCAGAAGACTCATTTCAGGAAACTCATAACGCTTAAGAGCCATGATTCCAACGCTCAGGAACAAATGATTCAACCGGTCAGGAACGATGATTCAGTTAGTGTAACTGAATCCTAACTAATCAAGAAATCACAAGATGAAATAGTAACCCTTCGATCAGATTCAGTTTGATCAGCGCCGTCAGATTATATCTTATTTAAATATCTTATCTCACATGACCAATGGAGGTGAGAAGATGCTATTCTTAATGAGCGCTTATCAATTCAAAGGTCACGATTCAATATCCTGAAATGGACGACTGTCGTAACTTCGACATTTCGCCCTTCGAAACTTTTGGGTTTGAAACCTTTCAAAACTTACGAATAATATTTCCCGAAGAGATCGGACGGTTTACGTTTATTTCACGAAAACTGATCAATCGTCAGATTTGGTTCTTAGAAGGCTTAATCTGATGGCCAGGACTTACTCAACCGTTGAGATGGATTCCCACCTTTTACTCTGGGTCTTCAGCTATTATACTTATGCTATCCTTCCACTTTATCTTGATCAACGGTTGAGAGTGCACTCAACATCAGATCGATGGTCGAGATCTCCTTCAGGTCTCTAGACTTTAGATATTTTAACTTACTCTATCCTTCTACTGGAGTAGATCGATAGATGAGAATACACCCGAAGTGATCTTTCAGATCAGACGACTTGTGTCCTTGTTGACGTGGTCTGCCACATATGTCCTTTGCTGACGTGGTCCACCACATGTCCTTTTCCGACGTGCTTTGCTGACATAGATCTCCCTGATCTAACGGTCATCGTATGTTCTCCAGATCCAATGGTCCTTATTCATTTCAGATCTTCGGCTCTCCGACCTTCGAGTTTTTCAAATATCAAACTGAAAAATCAGAAGTGAGATTTTTATGGATCTTAACTTCCTCGCATCTTTAGATCCGAAGTGAATGATGTTCATCGATGATGTTCTTATATCAATGGCTCGATCTATCTATGGTGCAACTTTTCTAGCTTATCCTATCCTTTCACTTGAAAATGATCCGACGATTGACGAAAATTCACATTTCGAGAATTTCAAATTTAGATCTATGGATTGATCTATATACGGTGCACATTTTCTAGCTTATCCTGTCCTTCCACTTGAAATGATCCGACAACTGACGGGTATTTGGATAATCGAACTCTCATCCCTTTTAACTTATCCTGTCCTTCCACTAAAATGTGATCCAATGGTCATGAAGACTCTCGAAGCAGATCAATGATCAAGGATGATTGCATAACCATAACCTGAGAGTGATTTAACTTGTCACCAAAACTCCGCAATTTGAATTTGTGTGCAGTTGGTGACTCTACCACAATCGTTGATGTTCGAGGCTATAAGATCTGACGGTCCTGAGTAATTGCGGGATTGGAAATAGAACAATATTTAATTCTCCTTTCGTTCTCCGCAATCTATCCCTGTCGTTGATCTGGCGATTGCGCATCCGACGATCACAACTCAACCCGACTTAATCTGATCGCTTGTTGGATCAACCAAAATCATCGATATCCTAGTCTACAAGATTTGATGATCTAGACCAATTGTGGGATTGGATCTAACGAGTCGTTTAATTCTCCTTCCGATCTCTACAATCTATCCCTGCCGTTGATATGGTGATTGCGCATCCAACGGTCAGGACTTGATATGGAATAAACTGATCATTTGTTGGATCAACCACAATCGTCGATATTTGCGTCTATGAGATCTGACAATCCATATGGATTATGGGATTATAACTAGCGATTCATTTAATTCTCCTTTCACTCTCTGCAATTCATCCCTGCCGTTGATCTGGCTTGCTTATCCAATGGTCACGATCCTCCAATGATCCTTAAGCCCATGGTCACTCATATGACCGACGTATGTAAAATGAGACGATCAACACGGTCGATTTCTTGATCGGACGGCTGTTGAGGCTTCTCACCCTGAGCTTACGCTTTTCCTTCCGAGCTTTGATCTTTGCGTACTGTTCGCTCCTCCTCCCGAGATTATGATTTTCCTGTTTTCCATCATCACTACTATTCTTGCCATCAATGAAAAACATAGTCTTCCTATAAAATATGCCAACAACTTAAGACCATAAAGAGATTTCTTAAGGTAACAAACAAGGATGGAGTCATTCTGAACATATCCAAGAGGTTGTTCCATGTATATTTCTACTTGCGAATCCCCATGCAAGAAGACAGATTCAACATCCATCTGATGGACCTCCCATTTATGTGAGGCAACAAGGGAAAGATCAAGGTATATGGAATTCATTTTGGATACAGGGGAAATTGTTTCATTATAGTCACTGCCTTCAACTTGTGAGAATCCTTCAGAAACTAATCAAGCCTTGTGTCTTTAAACATTTCCATCTGATGCATACTTAGTTCTGTAGAGCCATTTGCATCTGACATCTTTTCTTCCTTTTGAAAGAGGTACAAAATCCCAAGTATCATTCGGCATTAAAGAGCGATACTCTTCATTCATTGCTATATCCCAATTTGGATGACCTAAAGCTTCTACAAATATCTCTGGATCACGAGTCTTTATAACTTGAGCTAAAAGAGAAGAGGCTCACTATAATTGTGAACATGTTTGACACTGATCTAAAGGATCATCGACAAGATCACTGACTGCTTCTCGAGTTGAATGGACCCATCCGAGAAGCGATGGTACTGGTACAGGTTCATGTTCAATGGACTCATTTGGAGGAAGGTGAGCAGGCAAAGGTGGATTTTCATATTCACTGCCATCATCTGAAGAAGAAGAACCAACATAGGAACAAAATATGACATAAATTCTGAAGATGGCTTGTAGGCCGTAGATGGCACAAGTGTCAAATTAGGCTTGCAGGCCAAGGGATTTTCATCAAATTTAACATCTCTTCTAATAATAATTTCATTAGAATGAGGTTGAAGAAGTCTGTAACCTTTGACATGTTCAAAATAATGAACAAAAATACACTTCTCACTTTTAGGTTGTAAAACTTTCATTTTCTCATCAGGAATGTGAACCCATACTACACTACCAAATACACGAAAGTGGCTTACATTTGACTTAATGTTATTCAAAGATTCTTCCAGTGGTATATTTTTTAGAGCCTTTTTGGGAGTGCAATTTACGATGTAAAGTTGACGGCTTCTGCCAAACAATTAAGACTTAATCCCTTATATTGGATCATATAATTAGCCATTTCCTATAATTACAATTCGTTCTTTCAACAACACAATTTTTTTATGGTGTATATGGAACAATGTATTGAATTTGGATGCCCTGTGAAGTGCAGTAACTTGTAAAATTGTTGTTCACATATTCTCTTCCATTATCTGTTCTTAATCTTGGAAGTTGATGTCGAGATTGTTTCTCTACAAGGGTCTTGTAAGCCAAAAACTTGTCAAAAACTTTACTCTTAAGTTTTAAGAAGTAAACCCAAGTGCATCTAGAGAAGTCATCAATGAAAGTTAATAAATACTCGCACCTTGAGAAAGAAGGAGAAGAAAGCAGACCACACAAATCACCGTGAAAAATCTGCAAAGGGGCCGAGGCATGCCAAGAGGAACGTTTGCAAAACTATCATGATGATGTTTTCCAAGAACACAAACGACACAAATAAAAACTCAACAAGAAACGAGAGGAGGGCCAATCACCAATTGTTCATTACATAGTTGCTGCAAGGAGTGATGGTTTTGATGACCAAACCGCTCATGCCAAAGTTTTCTCAAGTCATCGCTATGAGCAACAAAAAACGATGGAAAATATGATGAATCAAAGTTGTTAAACTTGTACAACTTGGTATTATCATCAACAATTGTAGTTGCAAGGACATGCTTAGGATATTTTAAATCTTTGATTACAACTTGGTGAGGTGAAAACTCTACTATTTTACCTTCACCCAAATGAGTGATTTGATACAATGATAAAAAGATTACAATAAAGACTTGGAACACATAATAAATCATTGAAATGACCATTATCTACTTGAACAGTTCCAAACCCTATTGTTATCACTCAAAATGTAGGTTGGGCAAAGCCTGACCCAATCCATGAGATGACGATAACCATGGGAGAGTCTACCCACTGTCACCTTAGATAAACCCTCCCATCACTTTAGTGAAGGAGAAATCCAACACAAGGGGGGAGTCCCAGGTTACCCTAGGGGGAAATGAGATGGAAATCGAGGTTAAGAAAGTGATACCCCTATAGGTCAAACTACTAAGTGGATAATGGCTTGGAAACAAGTCTCCGAGATGGTTAATGATTGCCAAGTGATTGAGTACCCGTGAAAGATAGTTGTACCTACCTGAGACACAAGAAGAGATAAGTATAAAAGCTCAAAGATTAAGTGTAAAAGAAAGTTAAGCTTGCTGTCCCAAACTACCACAATAAACAAGAGTATATATCAACAAGGAATAAAGCTAATTACTACAGATTTAACCACTCAAAGCATCAAGTATTCATTGAGAGATGAAGCAAAAAACATGAAGATTAATTCCCAATACTTTAGCACAAACATTTAATGGTATTAGAGGGTTGCTGTATGATGTTTTTAGATTATTTTTGTAACAACCAAATGTATGTAGAAAATAGTTTCTACAACAAAAAGTTTCAAGCACTAAAACAAGCAAGTAATTCGACAAAAACTTCACCAATTAGCAATAGAAAGATAGTGATGGATTACTAGCAAATTTCCACGATTGAAATGCAAGTTAAATTCAAAGATATATAGTGATTTGCTGAATCCCTAATGGATGTAGATTTTATTTAGTTATATCTCAAAGAATAATAGGCCAATCAAGACACCCTAGAGGCTTTGACAAGCTTAAAACATCAATAAAAGATTCCAACTTGAACAAGATCAATATCTCTCTAAATTTCGTTTACCAATGCAAGTAATTTATTTATCTAATGCAATAAATGACCAGTGCCTTTCCAAACGGGTTATCAAGTCTTGTTTTTTTAGGTTAGGCCTACTAAATCTCAAGGGGTGTAAGCCCTTTTGCTCCCTTGAGATAGTAACCCCCAAAAGGTAAAGTCTAGGAGGGTGTAATTCCTTTTACTCCTCCTAGCAACCTTTGCAATAGCTTTTTCAACAAACAATAATGACAAAACTTGGTGGAGGGTGTATTCCCTTATATTCCTCCAAGGATCTAGCCTATAAAAACCATGGAACAAGAAAGAAACCTAACAAAGTGCAGATTTTCCTTACCAATTCCAAAAAATGCCAAGACAAACCCTAGTTACCAAGCATTCTTCATCACCAAAGCATGTTAAGCCCTAATATTGGCTCATTACCACTTAATTGGGGCATATTAGATTAGTAATGTTATTTTATTTATGTCGTCTTTAGGCCATTAGTTGT
>SNQJ01S0087263.1:46260-62701 GCA_010110895.2 Picea sitchensis
CATTGCAATTGGTGAGGTGGATCACAAGTCAAGGTTGTATAAATTCACTAAGTTTTCTGACGATGACTCCTCTATTCTACTTACACATAAGGAGAGTACTTTGCATGCACCTCCAGTGCAACATGCATATACTCTTGTTCTTCAATCAGTTTCATACATCATAGATGATTCCATACAATTAGATTCTATACATGGAAATAAGCAGGTAGTACATCTAGATAAGAAGCCAGCACATAAGCTTCAACAGATGCCCAATAAGGCATATACCACACTTCAGGCAACATGCAACCTTGCAGGGAATCCATTGGATTTGAGGGGGACTCGATCTCAGCATGAGGAGACTTCTCATGTATTTTCAACTTCAGAGCCTGTGATGCCCATGCATTGCTATATGGTTCAATCTACTGATCCACAGAGCTACAATAGGGTTGTGGGAAATCCATTATGGCAAGTAGCCATGTAGAAGGAGTATGAATCACTCCTACAAAACTAGACTTGGAATCTGGTTCCACATCCACCAAAAAGGAATATTTTCAGGTGCAGATGGGTCCACAGGATCAATAAGTACAAGGCATGACAGGTTGCCAAAGGACTTGATCAGATCCATAAAGATTTCTACATCTTCACGAAGGCTTTCAATGAGCAGAAGTTTCAGACTTTGCGGGATCATCTTGTAGTGAAGAACACAATTGCCTAACAACTGTCATTTTCTTCTTTTGATACATTATCTTTTTAGGGGGGGGGGTTTTCCCACGTTGTTTTCTCTCTTTCCTCACTTTTATTCAGTATTCATTAGTTGCATTGTACATGAGTACCTAAAATGGCCTAGTAGTCGGGACTCATTTTTTACTCCATAGTGATGTTCAGGGGGGGTGTTGGAGAAATTTCTATTTTCGACACACTAGTTTAGTGGGAGTTAACTGACTAGTTCTATTTAGACTTACTATTTTTACCATCACTATTATGCATGCATGCATTCCTAAGGAAAGTTAATTGCTTGATTTCTTTTCTTAATTATGGAATGCTTTGCCCTATATATGAGTGTATTCGACTCATTCATTTTATCATATTGATCATGATCTATGTATCAATCATCAACTCATTGGAGTAGTGTGAATATATTTTCTCATTCTTCCATATTGAATCTCTATTCTTTTCTTGATAAGCTTTGTTTGTACTTTCTTTATCTAGATCTCCTGTGAAGGTTTCCATGAAACACTGACATGTTTTGAACATAGATAAATAATCTTCAATGCAAGGAATATCATTGGGACTTAAAGTCATTAACCGATTTTCTATCCGGCGGGCTTAAGAAATATTGTGTTTTCCAAACACAACTTCAAGCTTTTCCTAAGATTTATCCGGGCCATCAATTCCTTGAAGGTGAAACCTTAAATCAGAAGATATGGACATTCCAATTAGCCCACGTGCTTCGTTATTCTTATTATCCCATTTGACTTTCTTTTCATCATCAGTGGGTTCTTGTCCTTTTCTCAAGGTAATTCGGTACAATCCTTTACTTTTTAATACATCCTTGATATGGGATTTCCATGAGAAATGGTTAGCACTAGTAAGCAAAAGATCAATTGGAAAAACCATATTAGACATGTAAAGAATATGGGTTTAAAGGCCAAAATTGATGGTATGGATGGAAAGTTCTCGAAAAAATAAGCCGTTAAAAAAAACGACACTGAAAATGGACTTCGGATGTGAAAGTTATGCTCTTTTGAAAAAGGTATAAACGGTAACCAAAGAGACACATAGCAAGTAGAAGTTGGTCCACATGGTAAACCTCTCCTTCAAATAACCTCACTTTTACAAACAAGTTTCTTATGAAGTGACCCACTTTTATAGATTAAGTGGGAATTACTTTTAGAATGAAGTTACTTTGTAAATTAAAGTTGCATGCAAAAAGTAACTAAAAAATAAGTATTAAAGTTACTTTACAATGATTCACTTTATAATGAATGCATGACATTTTTCAAAAAGTAACAAAAATGAGACTTAAACTCAAGACCTCTTACTAAACAAGACAACTTTTAACCAAGTAAGCTAATGCAAAACACATTATAATCTCAAGAAGCAGGATTGGGGGTGTTGTTGTTGTGAAAAAAAACCTTGGAGTGCGTGCTAAAAAAACCATTTTCATGCATTCACACACAAAAAAAAAATTGGTTTCTCGACCACAACACGTATTAGATCTCAATTAGCTTACTCGAAAAAGGCAAGTTTTTCCTCTGTTTCTAATTTACTGAGATCACACAAAGTGCACAACAAAGCGCATACACAAACAAGAAAACCATTTCCACTTTGTTTATGATTTGAATAGATCGCATAGAGAACAGAGAAAACAACATACATAGATTAAAAATATTAGCAACTCGAAAATAAAAAATAGAAAACTGAAATAAAACCAAAATATTATCTTTGTAAAAATTTAAAAGGGCCTATTTAGAGTTTATACATTTGGATTTGACTAAAATGATCACATCTTGGGAAAACATAAACCTTTTTAAGTGAAACAAAAAATGTTCATGATTGAAATGAGCACTCCAGACGCAATGGAGTAGTCCTCCCAACCCATAAATGTACAAAAATAACATAAACTAGAGATGCGACAACGCAACTTCATTATCTCGATATAGAACGAGAGCAAGTCTTCAAATGCCCTCTGATACCATGTTCGACAACACAAGTATTCCAATAGAGGAGGAACACCTTCAGTAACCACTCATGGAACCAAATCAAATATCAACACACTGTTGTGTTTATGTGGTAAAACCCTTGTGGGGAAACATCCACAACCCCAACCAACACGACCACTTGGAGCAATTTATTAGTGCAAAATAAAAAATGAACAAGAGAGTTACAAGATATTTTCTCACAATCGATCATTAACAAATGACCCTCTGTGCTCTTTAAATAGAGATCATGGACCAATCATGTATTAATCCACATATCAATGTAGCAATTAAGATTGAGGAGAATATGAGCCATCATATCACT
This sequence comes from Picea sitchensis, assembly GCA_010110895.2. NCBI lineage: Eukaryota > Viridiplantae > Streptophyta > Pinopsida > Pinales > Pinaceae > Picea > Picea sitchensis. The sequence goes on from SNQJ01S0087263.1 coordinate 49,267, forward strand.
CTATGTCGGGAACATATCGTGACTGTTGAAACACACTTTTTATTAACATATGCATACTAAAGAAACACACTTTTTATTAACGACACATTAGACTAAGTTGATATTAACTAACTCTAAAGTGTCTAAATATCCTAACAATATAAATGTTGAAACAAAACATGTACATATCTCTTTTCATTTCCATCACCATGGCTATCCTTATTGCTTGGAATGATAACATTGTTGATCTCAAAAATATGTTCTTATGTTGGATCATGTATTAGTATGAACCACCAATTCTTATCCAACATATTCAGGTAAAAATCACTTAGTTTCTATGTTTTGAGAACATAAGGTTCTGATAGTTTAGATTTCCATTGTGAGAGTTTTGTTTTTTAGAATCCAGAAGAACCACAATGTTGTCGGTTTTTCGTCGACATTTTGGATCCACAACAGGATCCATCTTCAAGACATAAAAGCCTGAGAAAAATATAAGAGAAGAACCCTAATAAATACTAAAAAGAGTGGAGGTAACCCTAAAGTTGGCTGGGTGAAACCCTAGAATTTAATAAAAATTATTAATAAGTATTCTATCTTAGATTTAATAAAATAAATTAATAAAGTGAAGGATGTTTTTTAAAATTTTGTTTATTAATATATTAAGTCGTAGTTATAAGGAGAGGTGAGAGGAGGCAAGGTAAAAATTATAATGATTCATTTGTTTCATCCCACATATTTTTAGAGTAGATACATATTATCCCACTATATTGATCTTCCTTTACATTACTCTCATTGAAGGTATCCCACCCCTTGCAAGTAAAAAATAACACATTGGAATAATGAAAAGTTAGGTTATGTCAGAAAAATACAACAAATCATGACTAGATTGGTAGAACTTGACTTCCATTCCATATTCAAGTGTGAAACATATATCATTGACATCCTTAGTGTGAAAGTGATGTCCATTTGCCGACATAAATGGGAATAAATCCACATGTAAAAATGCGAACAAATGATGACGTCATATGTCTAATAACCAAAGCATTAACAAAAACACAATACATGTTACAATATGCCAAACATGCATTATAAAGTGAACAATGTGCAGATAAAGATTATTATAGAGTTTTTGTACATGATTGCTATGTTTAGTGCATCCTCTTCACCATGTGGGTAAATACTAGACGTGCCATATTTCTCTTTGATTTGGTTAGCCACTTTCTATTCATTTATATCATTGACTAATTTTCTTTTAAATGGTTAGGATAAGGCATTCCACTACCATTTAATCATATAAATTATTTCATATCATTGTCCCATTTCCTTCTCTTTTCTTTATACAATGTGACCCATGGTTGCATTGCCTTCGTATTGTAAAGAACAATTTTATCGATGGTATCATTTTTTTTTTTAATGTATTTATGAAATCAAAATGAATATCATGAGATCAAATATATATTATCAATTTCAGTGTAAGTAGTTACTTTGTAGAAATTTGACAAAGATAAATGACTTACTCTTTATCATGCAAATTTTTCCAGTCATTTGGAGTATATCCCCTTCCCTTTTGTCCTTGTACCATTGTTCAACCCTAACCACTCCCCTTGGTGTGTTTTCAATTTGCTTGATGTACTCATTGGAATAATAGAACAATTTGTATACTATGTATCCCCCCCACCATAGACGCCTTAGGTTTTGTCTTTTGTCGAACAAACCCTTTCAAACTTTTCATGTACCTCTCTAAGAGGAACATATAATTACATGAGACAACACTAACTAATTCAACCTCATAAAATAGGTGAATTAGAATATGGACTTGCAAGTCCATGAAACTCATGGGAAATTCCTTCTCAAACACAAAAACAATCTCAACTTTCTCTCGACACCACTGTGGAGTGTTAGCTATGTGAATATGCTTTGATGTAATCACAAGTCTTGGGGGAAGTCATGGTTCACACAACCATGCACATGCTAGAAATATTGTTGTGATTGATGTCAAATACATAGGGAGACTACATGTGTCCAAGATAAAGATTGCAAGATGGAGATTGTTGGAAATATTGTGTTTGGATTTTTGATGCTTGGTTTGGATACCCTATATTTGAAATCCTTTTTATTCTAAATACCTAGATCAAATGGGAGCATAAGATATATGGTTGGAAATATTGTTCTAAGAACTTTCTAATGGTATATGACATTACCTCTAACTTCTTAGGAATGAGGAGATATGGATTTTTCTGTCAGACAACCCAACCATAAAGTTCAAGTTAGCCCAACCAGTCTTTACAGGTCGACCCTAAAAGTGAGCACAAAAACACTATAAATACAAGACATATTTGTGCATTTGAAGATAATCCAAGCAAGACGATCAAGTCTGAGGTGCATAGAAGATATTTGAGGCGTGCAAAATAATTTGGAGAGTATTCATGGGGTCTAAAGGTGTGCAAGAGGAGTTTTCTTGGAGTTTTAAGGGTGCGCTATGAAGGACTAAGGTCTATGATGCTGCAAAGAGAACTTTTTTGAGGTTGTGATGCTGCAGTGTGGGATTATATTATGGGAATTATGCTATGAAGTTGGCTAGGGAATAAAGGCTAAATATGACTGGGGTTTGAATCTATGTCTAGGGTATGAAGCAAAGAGAGGTGTTGGAGCATGAAAGTTAAGGGTATAATCACGATGCTATGAAATACATGAAGTATGAAGAATGCATTTGAATTTAAAATTACTTTGTGTATGAATGTCTTATGTTGGTGCCGATATATGTCTTACTGAGTTGGTGCTCAACTGAGGAGATTGGTGTCTGGAGTAGGTTGGTTCCTACACAAGTCTTGTTGAGTTGGTGCTTAGCTGAGGAGATTGGTGTCTCAAGTAGGTTGGTGCCTACACAATATCTTGTTGAGTTGGTGCTCGAATGAAGAGATTGGTGTCTCTGGTAGGTTGGTGCCTACAAAATTTGTAATAATAGGTTGGTTCCTACATACATTTATAAAGATAATTTTTTGTTGTTTTCTCCCACAAGGGTTTCCAAGTTAAACTTTGTGTTCTGTGATTTGATTTTACATGCATTTACTGTTTTAAAGTTAATGAATGATTGATGAATTCTCAAATAAAGTAAAAAGTATCTTATACTGATTCACCTCCCCCCCCTCTCAACATAAGAATAAGTTTCATGGACTTGCAAGTCCATGAAACTTGTGGGATATTCCTTCTCAAACTCAAAAACAATATCAACTATCTCTCGACACCACTGTGGAATCATAGCCATGTGAATATGATTTGATGTAATCCAAGTACAAATGAAAATAATTTATATATAACACATCACAAGTCTTGGGGGAAGTCATGGTTCACACCACCATGCACAAACAAAGGATAAGGACACTACAAAAGAAACACATACAAAATTAATTAGCATGAAACTATGAGTGGATAACATATTATTACAATGCAAAAAAAAAACATGTAATCGACATCCATAGCCTTAGAATATTTACATGGTCATGCGATTTCAACCTTGACAAATGTTCTTCTACAATCAAACATTGTAGAGTTCACCCATACAAAGAATATGCCTTCATACCCAATATACCATCCTTCACTAGAGAAAGATCCTCTTTCTTCAAAATCCATGGGATATCACCTTCTCTAAAGAACTAGGAGGGACTAACCTCTCCTCTACTATATTTTGATTTAGAATTTGAAGAAGTAATATATCTTCTAACTCCCAATTTATCATTTTTAGATGATATGCGCTTCTATAAAGAAGATGAAATATTTTTAATATCTGCATGGGATCTAGTAAGTGGGAAATTTTAAGATGCTCCCAATATGGAATTGTTGGTTGTGGAGCTTGATTATCTTCCTCATTTAGAGGTCCTTGCTTTCAGCCGTGTTTATACCCCATGAAGTATTTACACCTTGCTTTCTGCCATGTTTATACCCCATGGTGGCATTTACACCCCCAAAATATGTACACCTTCCATCGGGAGTGGCAGAGGGAGGTGGCACCTCTCAGTCTGGGCTATCCTGACAGGGGAACTGGGCGTTGGCCCTCATCTGGGTTCGAGGGCTAAGCCCCAAGGAAAAAAAATTATGTTGTAAATGTATATTGTAATTACTGTAAATCGGAACCATTCATTATAAGGTCGCAGATCTAAATCTGTAGATTATGTTAGGTTTTTTTCCCTAGAAGGAAACCCCCTTTATGAGGGAAATGTATTATGCTATGGTTGTTGGATCATGTTGTCATTGGATGCCAATGGTTTGTCATTGATGCCAATGGTTTGATTTCACTTGGGAGATTGTTGATCATATGTCATTGATGGGGCTGGTTTGCTTTGATTGATGTCATTGGTTGATGCCAAGTAATTGATTGATATGATTCCTGTGATGAGAATGGTTTGAGGACCCATGTCCAAGTGGAAACCAATCGACAGTAGCAGAACAAATGGATGAACTCCAAAGTGGTCCCCTTATGGTGAAAGCTCCACTGAAGATCGCCATGGGATTGAGTTATCCTAGAAGATTGGTTGAGGACCCATGCTCTACATCAATAGTCAATGTGGACTATCTCTCCATATCAATCTCTCCCATCAATAGACATCAATCACATCAATGTGATTATCTCCCTCCCTTTGACATCAATGGCAAAGGGCCATTCTTCTCAATGCCCCCTGCCTTGTTGTTGTCAGATAATTCCCTCCCTTTGTATATGGAATAATCTGATGTAACAAAATACATCGAACATATACTTCCCTCGGACCATCACTCCTCGAAGCATGCCTCTATCCCTCTGCAGGATCAAATATGGGTCTCTTTCTGGTATGCATCCTCGATAAATATCTCCTCCTAGAATCATGGGAAGAAGAATGACTCCCCTAAGGTTATGTCTTCAATGAAGATACTTTATGGATTGAGTTATCCTAGAAGAATGGTTGGAGGACCCATGTTTGTATGGGAGGAATAACGAGATGAAGATCGCTGAAATTGTTGGTGAAACCATCCCAGATGGATAGTGCTTGTCATGCTACTGGTGGTATGTGGAATGTCACATAACTCCCTCCTCGGTTTGAGAGTTATGGCCTTTACGGTGAGGACCCTGCTACGAAGGCTTGAAGCCCCCTCAAAGTCAAAGTTAAAGTCAAAGTGACCTAAAAAGAAGAAATGATAAAATAAGGTGAAAATCACATGAATATTTATGAAAAATGGTTAACCCTAAAAATAAGGAAAATAGGTTATGACCTAGAAATGGGTTAATATTATTTATTCAAGGTGGGATTATTTAAATAATCAAGAGAAGTGACAACCAAGAAATGATAAAAATAAGGTGAAAAATCAAGAAGGATTATTTATGGAAAATGGTTAACCCTAAAAATAAGGAAAATAGGTCAAGGACCTTGGAAATGGGTAAATATTTCAATAATAATTTTAATGGAGAAATTAGAAGTGGACCCAACCCTAAAATAAGGAAAGTGGGGCCAAGGACCTAGAAGATATTTTTAAGGAGCTACTGAGAGTATAAATATGAGGCAAGGCTCTCATTTTAATCACACTTGAGCATATTGGAATATATATATGTAACCGAGGTTTACCAATGATATATATTAGCCGAAATTCTGAGGAAAGTGGAAGAAAAGAAGGCCGAAAATGCAAGGAATACAAATTTTGAAGGTGCTTCTATGGTATGTTATTTTCGTGTCATCTCACCATTTTCGCCATAACTTTTTCTAAGTAATGATTCAGATCCTGAAATTTCTATGCAAGTGATAAAACATATCCAAGTATCTGTGGTTAAAAATTCAGCTTGTGGGTCGTTGTATTTTGGAGTTACACGCTGTGTAAGTTAGGGTTTGTGGCCAGTCCCGAAACTAGTCAAAATCGTGTGTTCTGTAAAAAACGTTACAACTTCTTCATAACAGATCCAAATGAAGCGAGACAAAATGTGTTATTTGGTAAAGGCTTTAGTATTCTTTGTAACAGTTTCCGACTTCATTGAATATTTTGTGCGGGGCAATTTCTACAAGGACGCTCTCTAGAATAGTTTCAGAATTCAGCAAGGTATGTCATTTTGGTTATAACTCCTTTCGAGAGGTTCCAGGTAGTGACACCTTGAGGAATTGTATAAAAAACACACTGTAAGAACATTGTATCAGTTTCAGATCTTATACATTACAACCAAAGCTGATTACTTCAGTTAGGCTGTTGACTAATCCAAAACTAGGCATGTGAGACTAAAGAAAAGTTTGAGGAAAATGCTAGTATCTTGTCACAAGTTAAGGAAGGTTTGCAGGAATGTGATCAGATACACCAGGTCTATTACAGAGCTACAAATCGATTTTGATGATGAAATTGATGAGGGCTTTGGTTGAGGTACGCTGTTGAGTACATGGTTGAGACAAGTAGTTGATGAGTTGGCGCTACGAGGTGTATAGTTGATGATGTTATACATTGATGAGTTCATTGTTGATGATTGGTTGGCAAATGATTGGTACAGCTTGGTACATTGGTTGATTCACTTGTTTATGGCGCCAAAGGATTACAGTTATGCAATGGTTGATGCACTTGTTTATGTATATGTTGGTAATGTTTGATGCTCATTTTATGGTACGCATTGATATCCTGCTGAGGATTGTTGCCTCATCTCAGCTTGATACGAATGTAAGCGAAGTCTTGCATATAGAGCTGGTGTTCTTTGTAGAGTTGTAATTCTCTATTCAGCTTGTTATCGATAAACCCCAAGGATTGTAGTCCGTAATAAAAAGAAAAATTGTACATTATCTCTCGGTGGTTCTTCAGGTTCATTGTGGTGATGACTTGTTGATGATATATTGTCGGAGAGCATGTTGGCCGATATGTGCTCACATCTAACCGGTTATAAATGACACAAATGGGTAAACCAGAATAAATGCTGGAATGCTAATTGATGAGTTTTTGCAAGAGGAAAGTTTTGGGAAAAGAGCCTCCATTGACTCATTCAACTCTAAGTGTAGGCGTAGGTGTCCAAATAATGGTTGATGGTGAATATCAGCTTTGAGATGTGGAGACCGTGGATAAAGAAGAGGAAGTTACAACGAGTTTGTTGTATTGTAGGTTGTATCCCTTCAAATGATGGATAATAATAAAGGAAGGGACCAGTAATTTCTCCGGGTGGATCGAGACCAATAATCGGGTGAACCACGTAAATCATGGTTCTATTGTATTGTGTATGTTCCTTGTTTTGTTTCATTTGTTTTATTTTATTGCTCCACCTGGCCCGCTTCTAACAACAACCCGGGTATCATATCTAAAGGTAACTCGTAGGAAAAGGGGGTTCTTGGTTCGAGAGGGAGCAATGTCAAAAGATGGAAAAAGTTTAGGGTCGAGAAATTTAACGGGCCAAAACTACCAATTATGAAGATGCATGGAAGATTATTTATATCGTAAGGATCTATTCCTACCATTACGGAGTAGCAAAGAAGTCGATGGCCATGAAGGACAAGACGGAGATTCTTGACGTAAAGGCTCTAGGAATGATATGGCTTAGCCTGGCAGTGTTGGTGGCTTCAATATTTCCAAAGAAAGACAACGAAGGGTTTGATGGACGATTGGCCAAATTGTATGAAAACCCTTAGTGTCCAAGGTATTTCAATGAAGAGATTATTTAATATGAATAGGCCGGTTATGGGTCTGTTGCACATTATTTAAATGAATTTAATACGTTACTAATCAACTAAGTTCAGAAAGTGGACTTTGATGATAAGGTCGGGTCTCTTCTAATATTGAAGCTCATTGCCAAAAAGCCGAAACAACTTGGTCATGGTCGTAAGTAACTCTATCTCCGTCCAAATACTTTAAAATTTGATGATGTTGTTGGTGTTATCCTTAGTGAGGAAAATGCTTAATTTAAAAAAGCACATGAGACATCTGCAATGCGCTGAACATGGAGAATGGGGAAGACAAAATGATAGAGGAAAGGCCTGTGGAACCGCGAGAATTCTAGGAAGGGCGTATCCAAATCCGTGACTTGGAAAGATAGAGTGTTGAATTGTGGGGAAGAAAGGACATCCAAGAAAGATCAGTGTGAGTTCAAAGAAACAAAGATGGACAACGAGAGAAATCGAAGCAAACAAAATTGTGACAGGTTACAAGATGCTTTGATTCTTTTGTAGATAATATTTTGAGTCTTGGGTAGTAGATTCGTGGGCTTCATTTCATGCCACACCCCATAGGGAAACATTTTCTAGATTACTTTCAAGGCATCTTGGACAGTTTCATTTAAGTGATGATGCACCATGCAAAATTGTTGGAATAAAAGGCAAAAAAATAAAGCAACGAAATGGGAAACCAATGGTTGTTGAAAGAGGTAAGACATGTTCCGTGATTTAAGGAAAAATCTACTTCAAATCAGGCGCTTGAAAAGGGAAGGTTGTATATCCATATTTACGCATAAGATGTGAAGGTCATCAAAGGATCATTATATAATGAAAGGAGAGAAGGTAGGTACATTAGCCGTAATCGGTAATAATCTAATCTTCTATCTCTTTAGCTTCTACAAGAGTGGGAATACAACATTCATGGCATCATAGGCTTTGACACATGAGAGAGAAGGGGATACAGATATTTCACAAAATAAATTTGTTGCCGTGATCTAAACAAATTGATTTGACCCCCGGTGGAGTATCAGTGGTTTATGGAAAACAAAAAGATGCAAATGATTTTAGATTTCTAAAAGAAAAGAAGAATGAAAGGTTAGAGTTTGTGCATACAGATGTGTGGGGAAAAGCTCAGGTATCATCTCTTGGTGGCTCCTAATTATTAAAGTTAGTTTCATTGATGATGCAACTAGAAAAACTTGGTTTATTGTATCTCGACAAAATATGATGTTTTTGATACTTTTAAGAAATGGAGCTTTGTTGAGAATGAGACAGAAAAAATTTGAAGTGTCTCAGATCAAATAATGGAGGTGGAATATTGGTAACAAGGAGTTTGATGGATTACCTGCTCATACCCATGTGGGATTCAGAGAAGATGGCCCAAGAACACCCACAAGAATATGGTGTGTCAAAAGGATGAACATGACAATCATGGAGCGCAGGCAAGGAGTGAGATTGCATGTCGATTTGCCCTTACAATTCTAGGAAGATGTCGAGACATCACTGTTAATTTAATAAAAAGAGGACCTTCAAGCTCGTTGGATAGTAGAATTCCGTGAGGAGGAATGGATAGGAAAAGGTAAACTATTCTTTGAAAACTTTCGCTAGAAGCATTTGTCCATATCGATAAAGAAAATGAACAAAGCTTGAGGCAAAAATCCAAGAAGTGTACCTTTATTGATATGGTGTTAATGATTTTGAGGTATTATAGCTATGGTATTATGAAAATAAAAATCATTAGGAGTAGAGATGTCATATTCAATGAGAAGGTCATGTACAAAGATCATTTAAGGTAGGAAAAGAAACAGAAAAAAGAAAAACAAGAATATACAATGCTTGATGAGATCATCGGAAAAAGAAATTCTAAAGGAACCTAAAAATCAAATGTACAACAACAGAGGTTGATGTACCCCAAACAACCTAAGTGTTGTTAGAAGATTCACCAGGTTAAGTATACCCCCTCAACGTATACCTTCATTGTATTATTTATCGTTAACTGATTCTCAGAACCGTGAATGTTATGAAGAGGCACGCAGTAGACACCAAAAAAGAAGTGGGAGCAAGGTATGAAAGAGGAATGGATTCCTTTGAAAATAACAAGACTTGGATTTGGCTTTATTGCCTCAGGAAAGAGTAATAAGTGTAATAAAATGGGTTTACAAGTCGAAGGGAAGAAGATGGAGGAGAAAAGCTGCGACAAGGCTAGACTTTTGTAAAGGGTTTCTACAAAAGAAATGTATAGAATTTGATGAAATATTTTCTCTTTTTGTTAAAATGAATTCAATTAGACTATTTTAAGTCTTTGTGGTAGTAGAAGATTTGCATCTTGAATATTTGGGACGTGAAACAACTTTTCTCCACCGGGATTTGGAGGAAGAGATTTATATGCAAACCACAGGGGTAAGGAGTCGTGCTGGAAGGATAAGTTGGTATCAAAGTTGAAGAAGAGATTGTATGTCCCAAAGAAAGCTCCAAGGAAGTGGTATTTTAAGTTTGACAGAATAAGGTTATAGTATATGCCATTCTGATCACTATGTTTATTTTAAAAAAAGCTAGAAAATGGAAGCTGTCATCTTGTTATTGTATGTAGATGACATTCTGTTGCAGTGGGTCTAATATGAAGTATATATAACAGTTCTCAAGAAGAAATTAGCCACCATTTGCAATGAAGGGATTTGGGTGTCGCAGTGAAAATCCTTGCATGAGAATAACAAGAGACATAAAACGAACCGACATCGTACTCCCGGTGAGTACATAGAGAAGGTGTTGAGAGGATTAGAAAGCAGAATGAAACCGCTTAGTACACCTTTACGTACCCATTTCAAATTAACTAAGGAAATGTGTCCCAAGACACAGTGGGAGATATGATACATGTCCAGGGTCACATATTAATGTGTTAGTTATAAACTTGATGTATGTAATGAGTTTGCACAAGACCGTGATATTGCACAGTACGGGAGTTGCGGGAGCAGGTATATTGAAAATCCAGGTAAAGAACATTTTGGGAGGCAGTAAAGTGGATTTTTCATGTATTTGAGAGGTACTACCACTCATGCATTATATTTTGGAGGTTCGCATACACTTTTCTACGTGGATATGTTGATTTAGATATGGTGTGATAAAGACACAGGAGGAGCACCATGTGGTATGTTTTTACCATAGGTGGAACAACAAGAAGTTGGATTTCAAACCTTAAAAGGTTGTTTCACTTTCACCAATAGAGGCAGTATCTATTGCTACAGAGAGGTCGGTGAAGAGATGATTTGGCTAAAGGTTTATGGAGGAATTGGGAAAGAAACAAGAGAACAACAGGTTGTACTGCGGATGTGAGCCATTCACCTTGCAAAGAAATCAACCTTCCATTCAAGACTAAGCATATACATTGAGGTACCACTTCATACCATCCACCTTGGAAGATGGACATTAGTTGGAAAAGATACACACTAGTCGTAATCCCCGCAAACACATTAACAAAGGGAGTAACTAGGGAGAAATTGAGTTCCTACCAATTTCAGCTTGGTCTTCAAGAATGATGATGAAGATGAGAAATTTTCCGTGTCCAAGAAGGTTCTCGTAGTCTAGCATATACATCAGGGGTGGAGTTGTTGAGATTGGTCTCCAAGTGGGATATTGTTGGTCGAGGAGCCTGATTATCTTCCTGTTTAATAGGTATTTGTTTTCATCCGTTTTTTTACCCCATGAAGTATTTACACCCTGTAACTATGTACACTCTTCCACGAGGAGTGGGGTACCCCTTTCTGGGTCCCGGCAGCGGGTTCGTTTGGGGGCGAAGCCCCCGAAGGAAAAATTGCCTTGTAAATGTATATTGTATTTTCATTGTAAATCTGGACCGTTCATTATAAGGTCGTAGATCTAACGGTAGAGATTATGTTAGGGTTTTTTGCCCTATAAGGAAACCCTCTTTTATTAGGGAAATGTATTGCGACTATGGTTGATGGTGAATATTGTATTATGAGATAGGAGACTGTGAGAGAAAGAAGAGGAAGTTACAATGGGTTTGCTGTAGGTTGTATCTCTTCATATGCTGGATAATAATAAAGGAAGGACTTGGCAATTTCTTTGGTGGACGTAGCCCACACTGGGTGAACCAAGTAAATATGTGTCTCTATTGTATTGTGTATGTTCTATGTTTTGTTTCCGCATTTGTTTTATTTTATTGCTCCACGGTCCTGTTTTTCTAACAGGAATCTCATAAAATAAATATTTCCTTTTCATCCCAATGGGCATTTTATCAACATAGCTATCAAGAAATTCAGGATTATCGAGCATAGGTTTCCCACTTGAATTGAATAATTATGCAATTTCCTTCTCCTTCTCCGTATCATATGCCATAAATCAATATGTTGATGTCAATATTCCAAGTCTTTGGCTTCTCTTTGGTTTTACAATTGAAATAAGATGCTCCTCTTGTTTAAGGGTGATATTTTGGGAGGAATATCCTTGATCAGTTGTAGATCAACATTTGTAGGTGGTTGGACCACCTAGCCTTTCTAGAAGACCCACAATATTTATATCCATGATCATATCCTTTTGTTACAAGACCTGTGATATTATTGTATATGAAACATGTTAGCACCAAAGAATATAGTTGCACCAAATTAAGTATGCCAAATAATGTTATAGATATAAACAAATCAATGGAAATGATTATGAGAGAAAACTCATAGTCCTGGATAATTATGCATGGTGCATGCACATATTCCATAGAACATAAAAGACCTTTCCATCGATATGGGTCTTGATACATCATATACATGTATCATTGTCCATAATTACTTCAATTCATTGATCAATGGTTGGACGTAGAAATTCATTCTCCTCACTTGTCTTCAATTACAGACTATAAGAGTCGACATAAGAGGTTCATTCTTCATGGACAACAATGGGGGGAATTTTTATAGATCACTACTATTGGCCAAACATAACAATTTTTGTTTTGTAGGGAATATGAGTTAACTCTATCCATGACCATGGTCAATCAAAGGCTTCATACTTCATTCCTAAATTTATTGGGCCATGTATCCTTTATATGCTTCATGGCTATTGAATCCGCTTAGATCCGCATAACTCATGGCTCACTTCTGTATGAGGCATGCCACCTCTACAATACAATCAATTATTTACCATGAAAGAATATTTGAATTCTTGGAATTATAGGTATGTGCCTCAATATCTTATGAGGAGGACCATGTGCCTTATGTAAATTCTAACCTTGTACAATGTCTACTGTAAACAGATATTCAGAAAAGAATAGAAAAGATACAATGGCAAATGCAAACATTACACATAGATTTTTCCCCTGGAAACCCAAACCGGGAAAACCAACATATATTATATTCATACATTGTGTTACATTGTTTACAATACAATATACATATAGGAGCCAACGACATCCAAAACCCTAACCCAATGACGTGGATTAGTCCAAAACCCTAATTCCTTAACCGGAAATAGAAAACCATCGGCAAAAACCATGTGCCGAAAAAACCACCTAAATACATGACACGTTTCCTGAGGTAGGTGTCACGTTTCCTGAGGAAGAATTTTTTTTCCGGGGGTGCTGCCCCTGGATCCCCGTGCGGGGGGCTCCGTCCCCCTACACCCCCTCTAACCCCCATACGCACCTGACACATACACTCAAACACTACTACTCGTGCAAAGAATATAACACATACCCAACATTCTCCCACTTGTTGTTTTCTTTGCACACAGGGGGTTACAGGGTTACATAGTCGAAAATCCAGGGCAACAATGCCCATGGATCTTCTACACCAAGAGAACTTCTCAGTGCTCACATATTTTGT
>SNQJ01S0087263.1:62711-89650 GCA_010110895.2 Picea sitchensis
TTTCAGGTGTCCTCTCTATTACGAAAATTTTCAATCCTTCCATGAAACCATCCATCTTTGCCTCCAATTTAGCTTCCATCTCTTGTAGTTCATCTTTTGTTACTATCTTCTTTTGTAAATAATTTATGTCCCTATGCATTTCTTCGCCTTCATCAAGAGTCCAAGTAGGATTGTTTGGAGGCTTATTTGGTTTAGAATTTCTCTTTTTGGGTGGCATGTTGGCCAAGTATCACTTTTGAACCTTGATTTTGAGGTGGTTCTGCTAGAAAATATTTCTTCTACTGTATCTCCAAAGTTTCAGCCCTTCTGGGTATGATTTTTTTTTGTTGTTGTAGTTCTCTGATATTTCTTCTCTGCAATGCCACAGGACTGATCAAAATTGGATGTGCCAATTGGAATTTATGGTAACTTCCCCACAACTTGCTGATTTTTGGCCTTTTCAGGAGATCTCACTTGTATAGCGTGCCCCACAAAAAATAATTGATATAAAATTCTAAAACTTGTACCAAAAACACTACAACTATCCACTATCCAATGAAACCAGTCTCACTCAATTTGGATACTCTAGGAAGAAGTTATGATTGTTTTACCTGGAACACCTTCTTGAGACTAGTCAATAGGACTAGTCAGATACCCTATTAACGCCTTGAAAAATAGATAAATTCAGATAATAAGCCTCTTCAAGGGGGAAACCTCCTTATGAACACATAAATGTACAATTATAAGATGATTCAAAATGAAAATGTCTCCTTGGTATATATAGGAGACTAGGAGGTATAATTACAACTAATGGCCTAAAGCCGACGTAAATGAAATAACATTACTAATATAATATGCCCCAATTAAGGGGTAATGAGCCACTATTTAGGGATTAACAATATAGCCCCTATTTCCTGATGGCGAGCTTGGAAATGGTTCAGACAGTGTAGGATCTGATGTACTTGCAAACGTCTTGTCGAAGCTTTGACCAATAAAAATGATTTTGTAGTACTGCCATTGTCTTTTATACACCAAAATGTGTTGCTGCCCGATTGTAATGAGATTCCCAGATCAACTTTGCACGCTCACTCGAAGGAACACATAGATGGCTCAGATTTCATAACAATCCATCCTGGAGATGTGTTGCACATGCACAGCAACCTCCCAATTTTCTTGTCTTAGCGGCTCTCCAAGACAAGAAATTGGCCCCCCTCCAATTCTTCCTACTAGAATCATTACAATCTCTTTTGTGCAAGTGGCTAAGCATAAGTTTTTCCTCTCACTCTCCCCACTTTATCAATTCTAGTTCCTCCTCAGATCACTTCTACCCGATGATCCACACTTCGGTGATTCCCCTCTTCCTGCGTTGATATAGAACGTACTGACACAGACATCCTTCTTCCACCTTTGCATTGAGATGCCATTTATTTTCTCGTCAGTACATAATCCACCTCCTTTTGAACTTGGCTAACATGCTATCTTGCTTCCGCCAAACCTCACCGACACACATCTTTGTCTTCGAAAAATATCACATGATCAACATCATCTCACCAATATTGGTCATATTATTATCTTCTCCACACACATTCATTTCACCAGCTGACTCCCTTCCACTCACGTTGTTGCATCACATTTCAACAACGTCCTTCTCTTTTGATTTGTTTCACTGCATATCGACAAGGTTCAACTCTTCGTCCTTGACGCTCTGCATGTTGACAAGGTTCGCCTCTTCGTCCTCGACGCTCTGCCTATTGAAAAGTTTCCCTCTCCTGTCAAAAACGTGTCAGTGGAAGGATGTCAACCCCTCATCATTGTCGAGTGCATCAAAGATAATCTTCCCCCTCTCTCCAACACTGACTAGCTCAGCATGGCCCATTTTCTCCTTGAGGCTTATCTCATCCCCCTCTCAGCTCAGATCCCTTCTTGCTTCCCTCATTAGTCAATATCCTTACATTTCCAATGACTAAACTCTCCACACCTATATATATAGTTGGTCAATAATTTCCTATCTCACCTGATTCGCTTCAAATCGCTGTCGTAATCAAGTTTGTAGTGCTCCCTAGTGGATTATTCACGCTTATGGTACTAGCTTGGCTGATTTTCATTTCTCGAGGTTATGACTAAATCTTCATTATGGAAGCATCGCCTATCATCATATGGGTTAATCACAACACCTGTTGGTCTTGCGCTAGTTCGAAAATGAACTTCAGAAGAAGTTTGGTCCTTTCAACTCTTAGACAGTACTAAGCACAATGGTCATCAATTGGTTGTTTATAATTATATGTTATTGACACATCACCTCAGTGCTAATGGATAAATGAAGATCCTATATAACATAGATGACATAAAAAATTATGGAATTGAATTTTGGTGAAGCAATAACAAGGACGGGGTCCAAACATTCATTTAAAAATGTCCTTGCTCACAATTTTGGATACTGACCAAAGTGGATTTTTTACTCCCTAAACATGCTAGTTGTATGGATTACGCGATTAAGATTATGAAAGAATTGACGGAATCGAAATCTGAGGTCTGGAAGTGTCAAAATGATCGCAAAGGATTTCCTGCCAAGCAAGCCTCACTGAGCACAAACATCATTAAACATGGACCCATTGAAATACTTGAACAACATGTTTATTTTATTTGATAGAAGCATATGTCTGTGCTCTCTGCGTTGCAAAAAATGACACCTCAATCGAGCAACGTATGAGGAAGTTATGGGATTTCGAATTCAATCTCTCATTGTTTCTTCCCAGTAGGACACTTAGAATTTTTTCCAATTTTACTTTCCCAGGAAAGAGAAGTTCCCTTCAACTCCTCCAAAGCGATTAAGAAGAGTTCCCTTTAGCTCCTCCGAAATTTCAGAGGATTTCCCATCAATTTCTCCGATACATTTCAGAGAAGTTAGTTCAAAATCCTCCGAAGTTCAAACTCCTCCAATACATATCAGAGGAGTTAGTTCAAACTCTTCTGATACATATCAGAGAAGTTAGTTCAAACTCCTTCGATGGAAAGTTAGAGGATTTAGTTGTAACCCCTCCAATAAAAAGTCAAAGGAGTTATTAGTAACTCCTCCAATATCAATTCAGAGGAGTTAGTACTAACTCCTTCGATGACAAATAAGAGGAGTTAGTATTAACTCCTCCGAAACTTTAAAAAATATCTTTCGTAAAATGGACATAATGTTTGACTCGGGTGTTTATTTTGCACATTATTTATACCATTGGAAAGGTATATTTGATATGTACAACGTCCTAGTTATATGATTTGAGAAATTACTAACCTATGGTATACTTATTTTTGGATTAAGATATGAAACCTTGTTGACAACCTTGAAGAACACCACACCTCAATCGCGAGCAGAGGAACCATGAATCGAACTCAAGGAAGTTTATACATGATACGTCATGGGCCTTGAAGAAGTCATGCAACCTGGATGTAAGGTTGGAGAAGATATCCATCCATTGGTAATGACATATTTCTCCCGTCTAATGCTGCCAAATAGTACCTTTCTTTATCATACTTCTTCTTGATGATGTAAGGGCCAATCCATGAGTTGTTATCTTTCCAGTCATATATGGGATTTCCCTTTAGTTTTTCCCACATGAGATCAAGATTTCCTTCATTAAAATTTATGCAAGTTGTATTATCAACACACGGAGGCTCTGTGCAGACTATTTCTTTGACGAGTTTGTCATGTTTCTCATCTTCTTTATGCAAAATCTGGATAGACCCCGATTCCTTCCCATGGTATTTTGAAATTTTCTTCTTACCTGTCCATGGAAGAAACATCTCTATGGAATATTCTTGTATGAAGGGTATCTCGGATAGATCATACTCAATAACCTATGGAGGCATATCATAGTAGTGTTCACTGACATAATTAGGGCCCCTTAGATCCATCAAATGTGTATCATTCTTTTCCTTGTTGTGTAAGATTTCATACGTGCTATCACCCATGGGAATAGGTGCATATGTAAGGCTCATGGTAAGAAAAACCCCAAGGGATGAGGACTAGGTCCTCTAAAAGAGAACCCCCCTAGCATCCAGAACATCGATCACTAATATGTCCACGAGGATGCTGATATCTAGAAAATCAATCAGAAATACCTCAACGTCTTCACACACCCGAAATACCTCGGCCCTCTGTGAATCAATACCACATGCAATTCCATAAGGTGAGGTCATCTTCAAACCAAGTTGTTCCATCACCTCTAATGACATGACATTTTCTAAGGCCCCTGAATCAAGCATGTAGTTGTTCAAGTGGAGGCCATTCATGCCTAATGAAAGATAGAAAGGGGGATTCTTGTCCCTTGGAAGATCGAGATACATAGTGTTCAAGATGATGGGAGGATCTTTCTTCTTATTTGGTACTTGTAAGACTTTAAAAACTTATCTTTTTACATAATGGATCTTACACATCTTTGTCACTCAGACCGTCATATTCAGTTTTCCAAACATGCTTGCAACATCTATATTTGAATATCATCTGTAGTTGCAACATCTATATTTAACTGAATATCATCTGTAGGAGTTGGATTAGGAAGTAACTCACATACCAGAAGTGGAGGTGGTGGAGCCAACTTCTCCGCTGATGGAAGAGGAGTATCAGGCTATGACGAAGGGGTTGAATCTTTATTTCTTCTAGTGTAGGTCATAAATTCCATCCTCCTTAATTCCTTATTTTGATCATCTGTTAAGTGATTCAAGGCATCGAGTCTCCCATCTCTTTCTCCTCTTCTTATTTCTTGATTGATATTCTCTTGGGTAACTTGTTCCTCTTGGAAAGTGCAAATCATATGAATGAAATTCATACCATCAAGAGAATCTTCGTCTTGTCAGGGGCATTCATCTTCTCTGTGGAGTTCTTGGCATGGGAGGCACCAAACTTCTACATCAACTATCCCAGCTAGTCTCAAAGTATTTGGGGCCTTTTCCTCCTGTTGAGGCCTTGGTTTCCAACTTGTGGCATCTCTCTGCTATCTAGAAAAATAAGGTCTGTGAGTAGATTTATTTCTTTCCATTGTAGTCATACAAGTCATAAGCTGATTCTGCACCCTAATAAACTGAGTATTCATCTGGTGTATCTTTTGAGTTAAGAGAGAAATTAGATTAGGAACACTGTTATTGGAAACCTTAGTCTTTTATTTTTCTTTGACACGAGTGTAGTGAAAATGTTCCACCCTTGAATCAAGGATATTTTCTTCAATATTGGCACTGTACTCTTTGGACTGTGCCAATGATGTGGGATTTTTTTCTTTGAGAATGAATCAAAACTGCCCTTCAAAATCATTCATGTAAAGGAAATGAACTAAAGATGCTGTAGGACGAAATTCTGTTGGAATTTGATTGTATGACCTGTCAAATATAGTATTGAATTCCTTCACTATCTCATTCTCCATTTTCTTTATCTGATTAAACTGAGCCCCAAGCATCCCACCATCTGCCTTTGTTGAACATCTATTCTTGAATGAGTTGGAAAAATCTTCTTAGGACGTGAGATGATTTTCAGGGAGCCCTATGAACCAATCAAGGGATTATTTCATCAATGATGAGGCAAATAAATTCATGGCCACATATTCATGCTCAATACCTGCATTATCCATGTACCAACCCATGACATAAATATGGTCCTCAACATTTATCACGTTGTTTCCTAGTAACTTTTTCAACCACTTGTTGACTTCTTTTGGCATGGTATTAGGGTATCCTTGGATGTTGGACATGTTGAGAGGTTTTTAAAGGTCCTTTTCCAAATGGTGAGCCATTAGAGAAAGTGAAAGAGTATTATGGAAAAGGGATTTAACAATGAGAGAATTGAGAGGAGGCCTTCTTTGGTAAACCTTAGAAGGCTTGAACCTCCCAGGGGAAAAGGTTTGGGAAAGGAAGGGTTCTGGGAAGGTGGAGTCTCTAGATGAGCTCATAAATAAAGCTAGAAAGGGAACATCCCTTGGGTGGAGTCACTAGGAAAGATAAGGGAAAGGATTTGGTATAGCTTGCCAAAATGCCGTTAGGGTTCCGAAGAGGATTCAAAATCCTCCTCGAAAACGACACCAAAATGTTATCGCACAAGTTTTAGGTTGGGAAAATCCCAACCCAACCACTAAATGGAGACAAATAAGAGGTCACCTACCCACTGTCACCTTAGGCATGTGTCCTCGTCACTTTAGAGGTGAGGTAGTCACCTCAAGGGGGGAATCCCGGTGACCCTAGGGGGAATGAGATGAATATGGACGAATATGGAGATAAAGTCCCTAGAGTTAAAATATAAATGATGTTAAAGGATTGAAATGAAGTCTTGGTAAGGTCCAAGGGTTTCCAAGTAGGTCGAGTAACCTACAAATGGTGAAATACCTGCCCGAGACACAAGAAAAACAAGCATGTATTGATGTTTAATCATTTGGACAAGCAAGTTAAGCTTGATTTAGTAACAATGTATATCATACATAAAATAGCATCACAATATGCAAAATAAATTATAGAGATCAAGTAGAAGATACAAGAGAAAGACTAGTTAATGACTAGCTAAACTCAAGATGAAAACCCAAGATTCTAGCATGAAAAGATAAGGCTATTGTAAACACTTGTATGCAGAGAATTATATCATCCTTATGGCTATAACATTCAATTTATTAGATCAGGAAAACCGGCCACCAAAAACCCTCCAAAATTTGCCAATAAGTGTGCTAGACCAAGAAGAGTAAGTGTACAAACTTTGGGCAAATTCCAATGGTTGATTAGGGAGTTATTCAAGTAAATGGGTTAGGGTTTCTCCAGCCTTAATGGACGAAGATAAAATTTTATAAAAGAATAAAAAAGTATCCCTTTGATGGGGATGCCCTATTGGCTGTGAGGTTGCCAAGGCACAAAGAACATAATCCAAGTTGCAAGAAGTAAAAATGACAAGAAATCACATTTCCTAATGCAATATTTTGTTTCTCCAATGCAAGACTAGTGCCTTTAGTTATGGGTTAATGGGGTCACAAAGAAAGAGCTAGGTTTACTAAATCCTTGGGGGTGTAACCCCTCTTACTTCCCAAGGCAAGTAGCCTAGCTAGGGTTTGAAGATGACGGATGTAAATCCTCTTCCTCAACTAAACCCGTGCAAAATAACTTAAAAATGTTAACAATTATGGTGGAAACTAGGATAGGGGTGTATATACTTATACTCCCTATCTAGCCTTGGCCAAAACAACCTTATCTTGAATTATAAATGATAATAACAAAGTAAAGAGACCATACCATTAAAGAACAAGCATTAACATGCCAAAGAAAACCTACACAAAAGCAAGAGAATGATCTCCTAGAGACAACGCACCATCATCATCATCAAACCATAATAAAAAATCATTTTTCCATAGCACAAGAGGAAAAATAATCCAAGTGTAGCGAAAATTCCAGACCAAGTACTTCTCACAAGAGGGAGAGTTATGATAAAATGAGATCTTATGATCTCTTATTTATACAAAATGTCACTAAGATAGTTTGTCCACATAATTAGGGGTAAACCACAAGACTAGGGGTCAACAACCCTAATATTTCCCCCTCAACAAAGTAATATTAAACAATTCATTTAAAATTCACTTTTGCACATAAGAAAACCTTAATTTTAGAAGGACGTCACCCCTTTAGGGGACATTTTGGCACTAGGAATAAGACGTTGGTGTAGGAGGATGGTGGCTAGCCAAATCCACATTGTTATTGCTCTGTAAATTCCCATAGGTTGTCAGGGTAGAAGAAACTTATCAGAGGTAACTTTATCCAACCACTTCGAAACTGGGATCTAGCCCTTCCAGTTCCAGAGAGGGATCTCTCTGTTTAATTTAACTATGTTTTGGTTTTAAGATATTAGGCTAATTAAATAGAAAAATATTGTGTTGTTTTTCTTTATATAAATGGATGAAAAGGGGTTTACACTTCCATTGGGCTATGGGGTTTGTCTTATAAAGATAGGGGTCAAACAAAAAAACTCGAAGATTTCTTTCACAGGGCAAGATAATGCATTTACTAGGTTCTTTAGCAATAAAGTGATGGATAGCAGAAAATACAAGGATATAAATTAAAGAAAAGAAGCAATTAAGAATTTATTTACTGTAACATAAGAAGATAAACATTTAGATATTCAAAAGTCGGAAAGAAGGTATACGCGGATAAATCCTGCAACAGTCACTACTTTTAAATAGTCAAATTAAGAAAACAATATGATAACTGAGAGGGATAAAATTTTAACACAGAAGAGTAAACATCACCAATAAATAACACACATGAATCCCGTGGAACGTCTCTTTGTATTACTGGAAGATCTCTTGATAAAGTTACAGTGCTTATAGCTTATAGAGCGTAAAGATCAACCCCCAGTACTTCAAAGTTTGAAGTATTTATAATCAAAATTACAAACGACCCTGTCACTGATGATTAGGACATGGCGAGAACTGAAACTAACTAACTAAATAATAGAATACAAAAATCTAGGTAACTGCTGATGATATGTCGAATTCTTCATGCTTAATCTGGGGAAGGCCGTTGGTGAGTCACCCAAGTGACTTGTACTGATCTGTCTGTTGACTCAGCTTGCACACCTCATTTCCTACTCGATCAAATTACACAGTTCTTCCCATCTTAGATGCCTGGGAATGGTGACTTTGAGTAGTCTACGATATACTTCATCTACTTCTGTGTTTTTGGAAAAAGTTGGTTTGATGATGAATATATATTTGATATCGTGCTGTATACTGATGTCTGGCTGCAAAGTCTCCAGGAACGCTTTGCCCATTATAGTGCCTTGTATCCCTGAGAACTTGGAACTATCCTTGGCCATTGTAGCCATTTTCTGCTTGTATTATGGAAGGGTCATCAACTTGTCATTAAGAACCATTAGACTAGGAAGACCCTTTTTCTGGAGAGCCTCGATCTTACCGAAAAACCTTTGAACTCCAATGTCCATGTTCTGGACTTTTTCTTCCAATTGCAACATCAATCCTTTTTTGGTCAGAACCCTCTTAACTTCGAGAATGGTTTCTGTCCTGTCTTCAATCTACAAGTCTTCCGGTTCTTCTCTAGTTTTTGAGTTCAGGAATTTAATTATTTCATTGGCTTCAGAGGGAATTTCTCCCAACTCTCTTTTAATTTTTTCAATAACCTTCCTGCTTCTTATCACTAACTCACACTAGCATATTTGTTCCATTTTGCGACAGTTGTTTAGACGCTATTGCGATGTTATGTCGTTGATATTGTGATGAATATGGAGTCTCTGAAACATCTGTTTATGTGATGTGGCATTTGTGACAAACTTGAAAAAATGTCGCATAAGCGACAATATAGGCAAACAATGTGAAACCAATATTTCATCTAAATTGCGACAACAACTTTTATAGAAAAACTGTCGCATCAATAGAAGTGGTCATCGCATATGCGACGAAATTTTTTCGTTGTTTATATAGCTAGACTGTCACATAATAGAAGTTGTTGTCACCTATGTGACGACCACTTTTTGTTGTTTATATAGCTAAATCGTCGCATCAATAGAAGTTGTCGTCGCCTATGCGATGATAACTTTTTGTTGTTTATATAGCTAAACCGTCGCATCAATGGAAGTTGTCGTCGCCTATGCGACGAAAACTTTTTGTTGTTTATATAGAAAAACCGTCGCATCAATAGAAGTTGTCATCGTATATGTGACGACAACTTTTCATTGTTTATATAGAAACACTGTCGCATAAAAAATAGTTGTCGTTGTATATGCGACAACAAATTTTTGTTCTTTATATTGCAAAACCGTCACATCAATAAAATTTGTAGTCGCATAGGCAACAACCACAATTTATTTAAAAAAAATAAAAATTATTTTGTGCTGCAATTTTGATATTAATATTAATATTACCATAATAGACTTAATACTAGTCTATTATATGAAAGTTCACAATCATTCACATGTTAAGTTTCAAAGGCATAACTAAAATATGTTTCTCTCTTTAATAAAGATTATTGGTTTACCATCAATCAAGCTCATTCATAGTATCCCTACGAAAAATTCCTCTTACCAGACATCTACAACACTGTGGATGAAAGGTATCTTCACTTTTAAACATGAAAATCCTTAGGAACAAGGTTAATACATTTAAACCCATATACACTAAATAAAGGTAAGGATCATCAATCTATCAACCTCTTAACCTTCTAGGTAAACAACCCAACAATCAATAGGCCATTGAACATGTGAATCAATAATACATAACATTTATACATGTCAAAAACTCCAAAGGGTGGACACCATTAAGTCTTGATGCTAATACCAATGAATGATCAAATATAACTTACATCAATATTAGACATGTTCATACTGGTTAAAAAATAATCTCTAATCAACAACTTCATATAGTTATGAATATGAAGGAAAAAACTAGTTTCACTTATTCAAGAATAATCGGTTATGTTAACATGGCATCAAAAACACTATCATTCACTATGATTTATCCCATACAGGTCCCTGTTTCCTGCCTCTAGTATTAATATTTTAGGCTGCAATTTTAATATTAATATTAATATTACCATATCCTCCAAGTGGAACATGGAATCTGCTATAATTCCTTGGATAATGGGGATAGGTCTCAATGCCTTGATAATGTGCATGAGAGGACAATAAATCCCTTAGGATCTAAATGAATCTTTCGGGGACCTACAAGGGCCATGGACAATGCCACAAACCACAAAACATGCCCTAGTGGACACCATTAAGTCTTGATGCTAATACTAAATGAATGATCAAATATAACTTACATCAATATTAGACATGTTCATAAGTTACAAAATAATCTCTAATCACCAACTTCATATAGTTATGAATATGAAGGAAAAAACTAGTTTCATTTATTCAAGAATAATCGGTTATATTAATATGGTAATCAAAAACTTTATCATTCACTATGATTTACCCCATACAGGTCCCCAAGTCATTTAGTATTAATATTTTAGGGTCAGTAATTTTACTATTATTATTAATATTACCATATCCTCCAAGTGGAACATGGAATCTGCTATAATTCCTTGGATAATGGGGATAGGTCCCAATGCCTTGATAATGTGCATGAGAGGACAATAAATCCCTAGGGATCTAAATGAATCTTCTGGGATCTACAAGGGCCATGTTGGACAATGCCACAAACCACAAAGCATGCCCTATACAAGATATCATTATAAATAGAGTGGTATGTGGATGCCATGAAGGTTTTTATGCATTAGGGATGGGCACTAGAGCCTTGACCATGGTTGAGTCAGAAGTCGAGGGAATTAATACCTAAGTTAATATTCTTGATCAAATAGGCCATGATCAAGGCCTCAAAACTACAACATATTTCCTTTAAAGTGAATCTTTGTCAAATAAGTAGGATATGGGTATAATAATGAGTTTTTCATATTAGGAATGGGTCTCAAGGACTTTACCATAACAAAGGAGGACAATAAGGGCCTCCTATTCCACATAAATGGATTTGTAAGGCCCAATATCCATGAACATCACCTTCAAAATAATCCCTTTAGAGGAAATATTTGGCCCCAAGTTGAATATGTGTACCATTATGAAATATTTTACACTAGCGAAATGTGCATTAAGTAATTAGCCAAGGTCAAGCGAGGAAAATAAGGCACTTGGGTCATTCGTATATGAATCCTTTAGGGATTAAGGCACATAATCAATTCCCTAAACCACATAACATGTTGTCTATAGGGAACCATGAACCTTTGAGCGAGATATGAGTATTGTTATAATATTTTGTGTATCAAATATGCATGAAGGATTTTGTTGTAATTTGTTTAGAATTTCATTACTCATATTCTATACTACAAAAAGTGAGCTTAGAACCCATAGGGAAGCCCCCTTGACTTGGGTATACCCTTTGTCTAAAGTGAAAAGGAGAGTTTGTGAGGTGACAATGGACAACATCCTAGTTCCACAAATCTTCAACTAGGTGTTGGAATTTACATTTTAGGTATGAGATTGCGTGGAAACATTTTTCCACCATTATCGAGGATAAAGTTTGTTTCCTAGAAAATATCAGTAGATTAGCTACACCTTTGGATGAGGGTGCATTATTGAATATCTATTCTCATATTGACGACTCCATTGAGGGAATAAGTCTTTCTCTCTTTGCATATTTGAAGACTTGTTGTTTGTAGGTGAAGAAAACAACAATTGAAGATATCAAAGATTCACCTTGGTGAATCCACCCATCTCTATTTGGAAAGTATGAAAGTATATCTTGTAGATTTTATTTTCAGATTCCACATTTCATGTTGAAGAGCTTGTAAAAGAATAATGGCTCCTTGGGGGCCTCATGAGTATATCATGCCCTAGATGTAGAGAAAATTCAATGGTACCCAAACCATTATTCTGGTCCAAAATGGTTAGAACAACTTCGAAAGTTTAATGTTGATGCCCATTGTGTTATTCATCTTGTTGTATCATTCTTGCAATATGATTCAAAAATCAATGTAATACATGATGATACATTAATGAATATATTTGTACATAATTTGGAAGGAGAACAAAAGTCTCGAGTAAAATATTGTAGTGGTCCCATGAGATTTCCATCTTGCATATTTTTCAAAATTCCTTCAAAATGTTGGGGTCCCTCACTTGCAAAAGTTTGAGGATGTTATTGCAACTCTACAAGAAAATGAAGAAACATCCCAAGCCTCCAAGCATGAATACCAAGATTTTAAAGAGAATGATGATGAATAAGATCAAGAGCCACCTCTTAAACCCATACATGAAGATTTCAATGAAGAGATTGAAGATCGAGCTCAAAGTCCTATTGAAGGCTAAAGACATGAAGATGAAAGTGAAGATGAAGAAGCATAAATATCCATTGAAGATAAATAGGTCATTGAAAATCCTTGTCACGATTCCAACCATGAAGATTAAGAGCATGATAAGGAATATCTTTCATCCACTTCATGAATTCATGAAAAAGAATTTTGGGTAAGCTATGATTTTATTTAAAATTCTAAAATTAATGACACATCTATTGAGTGTTTTGAAGAAAATTTATATTCGAATTTATTTTCTTTTACATCTAATGAAGACATGGGCAGCCAAGAACATGATATACATTTTAAAAATTTGTATTACGATTTGGATAGATGTTATTGGGAATTATTAGGAGATCCAATTTATGATGAATCTAGAAAAGTGAGTGTAGATTTTGAGTTTATTAGGAAGTGTAGTATAAGAGAAATCAAGTTCCTCAAATAATCCTCATGAAAATTTGGAAATATGTTATAGAAATTTCTAAATGTTCATGCACATAATTCATAAAATTTCAACTTTAATGAACTATTTAGCACATAAAATTTCTAGTCACTTTCATCTCTTGAAAATGATGAAGTTTAATGTAAAATACAAGCTGGAAATAATGTTTTTCATGCTGGAAATCATATGGGACATCAAGATACACATGTAGACATATCTTACAAAAATTTTCAGTCATCACATATGGACTAGCAAGCCATTACATGCACCCATAAATTAATTTCCAGATCTGGAATGCATTTTGTAACTTGTTTCATACTCTTCCAAAGATAGTGTTGTAACATAGAAGCCTAGAATTTTAGATCTTGAGGATAGTGAAGAGAATGCTCTGATTTTTGATGATGTACTTTATCGTCAAGATGAATATCCATCCCTATCCAAATTTTGATAAATAATGTTGTAAAGAGTGCATGCCATCTTGGGTATGATTTCGATGGTCTTCATGATGATTTCTCGTTCAACCAACATCCACATGAAGATTCAAACTTTGTTGTACATGATGATGAACGTATTCCTATTTTGGTTCATAGCCAAACATAAGGGAAGAATTTTCTATGTAAATAAAGAACTTGTGTGGCTCCATTGGTTGTATGATTACACTTAGCTCTTGCATTTTTCTCATGTAGAGTAGGAGTAGGAGGAGGATACTTACTCTACCCTCTTGTCGCCTCCCACCCTTTGTACATCCCATGGGTGATGTGTGTCCTAGGAATTTTTTCTTTCATAGGAAATGGAAAGTTGTCTACAATGAAAAGCTGCTCTTTCCATCTCAATTCAAGTCTCATAAACACCATTAGAATGTGGTTTTTCAACAAATTTTTCCATCTTTGCTTAGGTCCAATCATTGGTAACTTGTTTTCGCTTTTTATTTTGCTTTGTTTTTGTTTGTTTGTTTTTTCTCTATTTTTCCATCTCATATATTACATCATCATTGATGACTAGCTCATCATCAATTTCATGTTCAAAATGGAGGGTGATAGATATACATGATGACAATATCATAAAATAATAACTAGTACTACCAATATGGATAATCAGATTCAAATTAAATAATCGAATAGGTTCACCTATAATTCAAACTTATTGTTTGAACATCACTGATAGAAAGGCTATCATTGTCTTCTCAATGAAAGAAGTGTATAAACTACTTTCATAAACATAGGTGGCATAACATAACGAACTAACAACATCTACTTGACAAGATAAATGAAATAATGCCAACAAGACAAAAAAAAAGTTAACATAATACAAAAGGAACAAATGTAATGATGCTAGTTTAACATGATGAAATTCATAATGTCAACATGACATGAACATTGACATTATGAAATAGGGCTCCTAAAAATGCATGCAAATAACAAAATCCATGAACATACAGGAAGTAGAGAGAATAACACAATTCAGGAAAACTTACCACATCACTTGCTCTTCACTCAAGATCCTTTGTATTAGACATGTTGATTACTTCATTAGAATCATGCTCGCATGAATAATACTAAAAGCACACTAAGCAAGGAAAAACACCTAATTAGTGGATGTTTCAGGAACCACTCTCCCTTCTCCATTTTTAGTGCTGGTTTCTAGCAAAGGTAGGAAACCAGAGGTTTCAAGTATTCTGTTTATCTGATACACCTAAACTCAAGTATGTTGCACTAGCTTCAGCAAAGGCTTCTTGCAATCGTATTTTAAGATATTTTTTTTATTGATGCAATCTAAATTATTATGTTTTACCGCTGCCCTTTAATATCTAAAGCATTGGTGATTCATGGATACAAGTGCATTGGAGGAACAACATGTCAAAACACACGGGCTTCTAACATTGTCACGACATTACTGATGATCCAGTTATTGGTCTAGGTGCAATTCAATGCTTCAGTAATTAACAAAACCCCAAGTGTAAAACACAAAATACGGTGAGTGCTCCACTTTTGTTCCAAAAAATTTGTGCCCATGACCCATGTGCACTAGAGAGCTAATAGCCCAAAGATACTTGCTTCATCAGATTGGTATATTGTTTCTCCTATTTGGTGATGGTGAACTAATGCTCTATACGGTAGGTATTATCGATGTTTTTAGGTATGCGTAATTTTAGTGCTCTAATACACTCAAATTCCATCAGAATAATAATGTCCACGTTTGAGGACTTCTAAGAAATAAAGAAATTGTATTAATGTCCACAATATACCAACAACACCAAGAAAAGCTACAAAAAAATTAAGTAAGAACTACAACTTATAATTTCGTGCTTTTCATCGATTTGGTCACATGTAATTAAGCTTCCAAAAATGCAACCCTGATTAATACTCTACAAGTTCTTTGCTAAATATAATTTCAATTCCCAATGATCATATTCCCCCTTCCCACCTATAAATAGGAATATAAAACACTGGAATTTCTATGGACTAATTCCCTCCAAATTTTTCCTTACTTCACTATCTTAATATGTCGCAATATTTTCATGGAATGCATTAAAGGACATTTTTCTTTCTTCCTACACATACAATAAAGCATTACCCCTCCCAAGAAATGCCTTCATATACATCTTTGTTCTGGATTTGACATTGTAAAAAAAGGGATGCCCGCTTTCCATTATGCATAAAGTTTTAAGAACCTTTGTTATCAAAGGTTGACATACTATCAAACTATGCTAACTCAATATCATTTACAGTAGAACGAAAATGTCTTGTGGTACATACACCTCTACCTCTAGATCAGAGATATAGGTTCTAAAATTTGTCATTTGGGACTCTAAAGTGGATTGACATTCACTAAGATCTCTTCTTAAAACATAAAAACCTGTGCATGCATAATAAATGAAAAATAATGGTAATGCTCTTGTCATGTGAGATACAATGAAACATGTCACAAGACTTTCTAAGTTGCATATATCATGTCACAAGACTTTCAAAGTTGAATATATCATGTCACAAGATTTGGAAGTTGCATCACCAAGAGTAGTCAAATTTCATTATGTGTAAACAAAATTACATTCATAGATATATACAGGCCATATAAATAGCCTTGTGTATATTATCAACTATAATGGGCATCTAACTGCCTTATAAAATTATTACACATCAACAATTTCTTTTAGTCTTCTTTTTGCTTTCCAATGCTTAAGAAAATCATCGTCCATGTCTCTTGCCATTGGCAAGCGCTTTAGCAAATGATGTTGTTTCATTCCTTCTACCGAAGTACATCTAGTCTCGCATCTAGCCACATGTGGATAACAATGTGAGGGGCCACCTAAAAAAAAAATATTGAATTTATGTGGCCAATTTTTAAAAATCATTGAACTAATTTAGTAATATTAAAAAACTCCTGCAATGTAATTCATTTTACCTAGTCCCCAGTTGAAACTGCTAATTGGTTGCTTCACTGCCTTTCACCGGTTTTTCAAAGTTTGAGGATGATCATTCATGAAATTATATATTCCATTGAAACATTAAAATTTATAAGTACAAAATTATTAAGTATGATTAATATATAGATATTTTACTATCATGGGCCTCAGTCAAAGGAACATCTTTGGGTTGCACTGACTGATGGGGTTGCTGGGGAGCACGATGATATTTTGGTTGTGTTTCACTATCAACAATCTGCTGTTCAATACTAATGGTAGGGTAGATAGTGCTGCTCCCCGGATTAAAACAAAGTAAGACATTAAATTATGGACGATATCAAACATGAATGTTTTTTATAAGTAATGAAAGGTTAATGCGGACTGATTTTTATTTACCTCATCCAACAAATTGGATCTTCTGCCTGTCTCTATGCTTTTCCTTTGATCAACTACCATCTTATAACCATAATTTGGTAAACTGCTGAGGTCTTCCCTTCCTGCGGGTTCCGGGGCTCAAGTCAACACCTTGCATTGCATAAGGGTAAGGTTTTTTAATGTTTTATCATCGCAATTACCTTAAAGTTGTAAGGTTATACAATTAATATTCTTAAGATGTTCGGGTAATTACGACCATGATCAGAACCCCTGGGTAGACTGGGCCTAGCTTGTGTTGGCTTATGTTTGATAATCTCGGTTTCTATTGCCTTCGGCTGTTAGGCAACCTATCATCAAAATTTCTTCAAGTATGTTATATATATAACCACACTTTTCATTTGGATCTAAAGAAAAATAAAGCTAGTATTGAATTCAAAAATTGTAATTCTACCTTGTGTACCAGTTATTTGTTCTCCTATTTTCTCAAAATCTTCTCTTTTGCATCATCAATGACCACCTTCCACTCCCTCTCTATAACCACGGGAGGACACTAATACCTAGGTTTCTTTTTCATATGAACCCTATATTAGTCCCACATATATTTTAAATATTCACCTACTGCAGATGTGACCGCTTTTGTATTGAATGCGTTTACACCCAAAGAGGCCTTCAAGATAATCCATATGTTCCTTTTTGAGGTTGTAATTTTGGCAATTCCACCTCATGTGTACAGTTGCCCCAAAAATAGACAAGGCCTTGCTCTCAACGTGCCTATAAAAATGGTTGTTTCCTACACAAAAAATATATGATCTTTTTAATTTAAAATTCAATCTAGACGATTGCATGAGGGACAACATTAAACAATTAAAATATGAATTAAAACTACCTGAGTCTTGATTGTTTTAATGAAGTCCATTATCGCCACTCAAAAATGTGCACGGAAGGTCCCCATGCTTGTCACACGCCTAGCTCCGTGTGAAATGTGATCCATCTCAACCACATCACTATGATTCTCATCTTTGCCACCATCTCTATACTTTGATTGAGGTGTGGATGCATGTTGGTGCGTGTCATGATTCCTATCTAAATGAGGTGTGTAATATGGAGAAGTAAATAGTGCTCTAGCAGTTGTATGATTGCCTGCATCAGGACTCTGTAGAATCTTTGTAGTGCCACTACTACCAACCCCGGACTGAACATGCTCCAAATATTCCTTTATAAAAAGAAATTTTTTTTTTTTTTTTCGTGAGATAATGTAAAGTTAAAGAAAAAAGTATCATAATTGAACATATGAGTGCATTAAACAAAAAAAATTTTAAATTATGGTTATTACCTTATATGTGTTAAGTTGTGACATAAGGTGCTTTATCCTTTCTTTGATGTCCAGAGTTTTTTCTGGACGATCTAACAAGCTAAATAGTTCCCTGTTAGTTTTAATGATTTTTATTTATTGAGACCATCGATCAATGCAAGAATAAAACCCTCCTCATCAAGTGTAATTCAAGGATCCACATGGCCTAATCGGACTGCTATATAATTTCAACAAAACAATGTTATTTCAATAAAATTATATACAAATAATAAAATCAACGGAAAATGAAAGTGGAAATTGGTAGTCATTTACATGTTCTGTGGCTGACCCTTTCCACCCATCAACTCCTAGCTTACACATTATAATATAATTGGAACCCCAAATATTTAAAAAATTTGTTAATGATAACAAAAACAAATGTTAACGAAGACATAACAATGTTAACGATAATATTTACAACAATGTTAAAGATAATAAAAAAATATAATGTAATAAGTAGAGGTTCTTAAAGAGGTGTTGCATAAGAACAAGCACACTATTAGTCAATGTGTCTATCCGATTCAAATGGTAATCCACCAATAACTCTTCCCTCGAGAGCTATATTTTTGGTCATGCCATTGTGGACACTGATTCTCTTCACGCCCCCAAATATGCAATTCACTATTTTTTGTTGTCCTGGGTCATGTGTCGTTTATAAACCCTGTGATATTGTTAGAATCTTAGGCCTTCCATCAATATAGATAGTCACTCCCCTTATTTTTATCCTTTGCTTTCATTAGTTGTATATAATTTGCAGCAGTATTATCCTCCGCATACTCATATGTACTGCACTACCAGATCCAATCAAGTTATAATTGTAACATGGTCCAAAATAGTCCATCAATTCAAGCTTATCAGATTATATTTTACATTTATTCCATCTATGGAAAATAGCCCCCAAGCCATGCAAGGAGGATGGTGCACAAAGGAGGGTCCTATTGTTGACAACTAAGTCAACATCTATAGGAGGTAGTTCCTTAGGTACCCATTGTTTCAATCGGATGCTTATACCGAGTGGAACATCTATGTCTCCTCTATGCTCCCACCATCATAAGAGCATGATCCTCCTTTGGCAAGAAAAAATTCCACACATCTACAAAATTCATTCTGACTTTTTTTCACCTTTGGTCCTTGTTTTCTCATCATATCTACTAGATGTAGTCGAATTTCGCCTCATTATCCCACTGCACATTTCCTCACCGATGAAGAACATTTGACATACCTATTTGGTTGTACCTCTGGCCAAGTGCACATGTTGTTAGTTAGTAGTCCATCATCACATTCACAATTCTAAATAATTTTTTACATCATATCCATATAGGAATCTCATGAGCAGCATTTGTCATTCCAAATTTCCTATGCAAGAAATTGCATTGGAAATATGGTACCTAGACTTAATACTAATGCATATTATTTTAGGTTTGGATTCCTTGGTGGGATTGGGGTTCCATGGATTAAGTTTGCTAGACACTTGACACTTGCTAGAAGCATATTGCATCAGATTTTGCTTGCATGAGGAATACAACCACATCCACTCTCATGTTTCTCCCTGGTAAGATGCACTGGAGTCTTGCTGCATGATTAGTCTATGATAGTTGGATATGATGTGGAATAATTATTAAATGTCTAATCTAGGATATCTGTCTCAGGAATCCTAAACATGGTTGGCTCATTAAACATAAGGTCCAATTAAATTCCACCACATGGAAATGCAACATCAACATGAATGAACTTGAAGGACTAGTGGTGGCTCTAGAGGGTGCCACATGGGGACCACTACACATTTTAAATGCTAAGTTAGAAGACACCCTTAAAAAATTCCAAGCATTTTGAGAATCTTGGACGAAACAAGATTTCTAATAGGGCTCCCTAATTATACTGTGATCCATAGGATTTGAGCATATTTGTCATTTCAAATGTCTCCAATGCAAGAAATTTCTTAGAAACATGGTACTTATACTTAATCCTAATGCACACATTTTAGGTTTGGTTGCCTTAGTGGGCCTGTAGTTCCATGGCTTAAGTTTGTTAGGACACTCTGACTCTTGCTAGAAGCATATTGCATCGAATTTTTGCCTGCATGAGGAATACAACCACATCCACTCATGTTTCTCCATGGCACGAAGTCTATGATAGTTGGATATGATGTGGACTAATGGATTAAATGTCTAATGAGATCTATCTCTGGAATCCTTATAGGATCCATGTCTTGTGTTCTAACACCTCCCCATATAAGAAGATAAGCATCGTGATACCAACACCTCCCATTTAAGAAGAGCCATGTATCGTATACTAACACCTCCCATATAAGAAGAGATATGTACAATATTTTAGGGTTTGATGCCTTGGTGGCCCGGGGTTCCATGGCTTAAGTATAGGTACACCTGACACTTGCCAGAATCATATTGCATCAGATTTTTCCTGCATGAGGAATACAATGACATCCACTCTCATTTTTCTCCATGGTAGGGAGCCCAAAATGTTGTTGATCCGCTAGGGTTTATGCCCTGAGCGATAATTGGCCAAGAGTCCCCAAAATGGTTTGGATGCACTCCCATGGAGGAAAGTTCCTAAAATATTTTAGAATCAGTGATTGATTCTATGCTTGTAGTTGATGGGAGTGTTTTAGAGTATAGGGACAAGATTGTTGGATTATCTCATGGATTTGACCTTGTTGCTACTCTTGCTTTAGGTTTCTCTAAAAAATAGGAGGCACCTTGTTGAGGTTGTTGTTGATTTAGTTCCCTGCATTGCCTTGACATGCATGGAGAGATGCCCATAATCATAGCTTAAATACAACCCCACTTGGGTTTTTCTTATACCACAAGCTTGGTATTTCAAGTTAGGCAGAATTTGTGCAGTTGTATACATTTGTGATTTTGATAGATCCGATCCACTTGTATTGTCTTGTAGTAGCTGTCATTATTTTTACATGACGTCCTAAATAGTTGATGGCATGGTGTCCAAATACTTTGACTTGTTATGTTGTCAAGCTTGAGGTATGATAGATTTTGGCAAGCTATTGACGATCCAAGGTTATGTTCCTTCCGTTTCACAAGTGGTCAGTGTTTCTAGGAGGTTTGAAACACTATGATATCATCTTGTGTTGTTGGTTACAACGAGACTTCCACAACTTATACAATCTATATTATATCACAATTGAAGACTCTAATGATCCAAGATGTGAAGTTTGATGAAAAAGTAAGGTCCTCTAGTTCACAGATATCTCCCTCACCGATTGAAAGGAGTGAAGAGGTTGTTACCCTTAGGGTCACAGATCGACCATATATACCCACTCCCTCGGGATTTGAGGAGTGCGGGAATACATTAGTTGTCCGCTTCCATTTGGACAGGAAGGGTCTGAGAAGAGAAATCATTCTTAGGACCAAAAAGTCAAGGTAAGGGGAGAATCCCTCCGTCTCGCCCCGGGTTCTCTTGTAGCTGGTAGCCCAGAACTACAAGAATCCCTAAAATGGGATTTCAACTCAACAATTTTTAAAGAGTTTCTTGGAGAGCACAATACGCATGAAATTTGGCGAGTTGTGTTCGGGAGTATTGGGTTCATCGCTACCTCTATGGTATAATAAGCTCGAGGTTCGAGATGCTACTACTCCCTCGCGGAAGATGTCGCCGTTCAAGTCCGGGCTTATCTCTAGCTTGTGATCCTAGCCAATATAATGGTATATGATAGCACAAAATTATTCAGATCCAATAGTTTGATTTATGATTTATCATTCATGGACGCTGATAAGATATTTCCATTTAGTAGCAACTTAGGATGGTATAGCCTTTAATGACGAGGTTCAAACGAGGAAGGGCTTATGGTGGATACCTCGGCACCTATAGGAGAGATGAGGAAGGGTGTGGTAAGAGATGAAATGCTTCGGGGAGTTGAAATGAGCATAGATCCTAGAGGTTCCCGACAGGTTTGTTGGCATATTTATTACAAAAGTGCATAAAAAGGCGTAGCATTTTATTTGTCATTGATGGCAAGTTCAACCCGACGATGATGAACAAGATAAAGTGGCAGACTAGCAACACAACGATGATTGCATGGTAAGATCGGGCATAAACTCCATGAGTCAAGGAAGTAACTCACGATGAAAAATCCCAAAATGCAAAAGATCGAAAGCATGTCAAAGACTCCATTTGGAGGTTTCCATCGGGAAACCGAGTTTCGATATCGGAGTTGAAGCAGTCAAAACACTCACCACAGAATGCCAAAATGCTAACGCAAAAACCACCTTTTGCGCAAGTTTCGATATCGTGAGTTGGAAGTGTCAAACACTCCCCACCACAAGAATGCCGAAATGCAAAACACACCTTTTGGTGCAAGTTTCGTGATATTAGAGTTGGGAAGTGTCAAAACACTCCCACCACGTGAATGCCGCGCCGTAACCGAAATGCAAAAACACCTTAAGTGGCTTCGATAATCGAAGTTGAGGTTAACACTTCACCACGTGAATGCCTAATGCGAAAACACCTTTGCGCAGTTTCGTGACATCGATTTGGAGGACAAGAGTTGAGATTCTATAACAGAGTCCCGGTTACGGCACGCGTAAATGAACTCAAAGATGCACATCAACAGGTGACTCCCATTTCGAGTTTCGTACCGTAGAGTTGAGGTTTGGCGACACTCACTTCATAGAATCCCCGAAACGCAAATTTTGAAATGCGTGTTTAGAATTGGACCCTTTTCATAACCTATGGTCACATCGGTGAAGGCTCAAGGGAGGAGCTAGTACGAAGCTAATATCCACTTTGAAGATCGTGACTTGGAGATTCGATATGCCTCACAACATGAATTGGCTTTAAACGCGACCACGAAAGTCAAAATAGGCGCGGTGGTCACTGAGGTCACATGAAAGGAAAGGAGCCAACGTATTAAAGGTATAAGGCTCCAGGTCTATATAATCTCTAGAAACCACTGCATTGCTCTGCACAAAAATCAAAGAGGCCTCACAGGATTAAGCGAGGAGCAGAGTCTCAAGGCATCTGCTAGTGGAACGAAGATTGTTCATAGAGGCGACCAAGGATGGAAGAGAATTGAAGCCTGAAACTGCAACAAAGAGGATGAGCACGACTATGAAATAGAAGACGAAGAGTCTCATTGCTAGGATAGGGAATCTCAATCATAAATACCCAAAGGATGATGAACGACAGTATAACTACCAAATAAGCTTATGAATCAAGTAAGGGATGATTGTGGAAAGGAGGACTCTACATGAGAAGAACATGGTCAACAAAGAGAGTGTGTTAATGCTCGAGGGAGTGAAGTCATGGAAATTTGGAGAGTGGCAAAGAATTATCCCAATGCGAGAACTATGGGCACTGGAAGAGCATGCGTATATCATAAGATATAGCATGCACAAGGTACAAGACTATAAGAATGCGTAATAAGAAGATATGCAGTTGCCGCTGAGAGTGATTTAGGCATGTAGAAGGAGGCAATGTGAAACAACTAAAATACAGAGAAGAGGAAAGGTGCATGGAATGGACATGGCGTATACAAAAGGCAAGAACATAAAGCGGAAGGAAAGTGTGCAGGAAGACATTGATGCAGACATAGCAGTGTAGTGTAACAGAACAATGATGACCGGTAAGCCATTGATGAACATTATATCATCAGAATAAGTTCTCTCAAATAATAAAAAATTTCATTGTAGGATGGTTGGGAGGTGCTAGAGGACTATGGTTCCCCGAGGTCTGGCGGGTGCTTGAACATGTGGAGCGGAAATTTTATTTGCTGTACCAGAGGAAACTGTGGTGGTGTAAGGAGAACATTGGTTCTTCCGGGTATATATAGGTCGTGTTGCCTCGTGTAATCGGAAGTTGGTACTTCCATCCAAGCTTGGTGGCCGAACTCTTTAGGAAGTTATAGCTTCCATCCAAATGGGTACTGAACTCATAGAGTTGGTGCTTCCTCGTATAGTGGGTGCTAGAGAAACTAGGTAGTCGGAAGCCTTCTAGTAGGTTTTAGAGAAAACAAAGAGTTGGTGTTCTCAACAAGTTGCTTGCAAAACAGAGGTTGTAGCCTCTACAATGAGTTGGAGCTCATATGTATGATAATGCAAAAAATGTAAAGATTACTTATCATATAAAAGAAGAAGAGGTTTTTACCTTTATGGTTTTCCTCGTGAAACTCTGTCTCTTTGTATCTCTAAGTATGTGTGAATGATGTTGAAATGTTCTATTACTTACTTCCATGCATTATTGTGGATCATCATTGAGAATTCTGTAATGAATTTTAAATGAGAATAATTGTTTAA
This sequence comes from Picea sitchensis, assembly GCA_010110895.2. Classification (NCBI taxonomy): domain Eukaryota; kingdom Viridiplantae; phylum Streptophyta; class Pinopsida; order Pinales; family Pinaceae; genus Picea; species Picea sitchensis. The sequence continues at coordinate 87,338 of SNQJ01S0087263.1, forward strand.
TCTAGGTAACAACTGATCTAACCCCCTGTCAGTTGTCCAACAAGGTTAACCTTTTTAACTGCTACATAATCCATGGGCAGGAAAGAGAAAACCTGGAGAACTAAAACATCTTGAATAGAAAAAGCAAAATCGACCTCAGAGTAGCCGAGTTTAAAATGGGAGAAGCCTCCGCTGAAACGTAACTTGATTTTACCTTAAGGATAAAAGTTTTGGTATCTGAGTCTTTTTACATTTCTATATATATATATATATATATATATATATTTTTTTAAACAAAACATTCCATCTCCGATGAATTTAAAATGCCTTTGTGATTCATTTTGGAAAAGAATGGTTAAAATTTAAACGAACGTATGTTCAAAACACTTTTTCAAATAATATTTTAAATGAATAGTAATGATAAAACTTAAAGAAACGTTAAATTCATATCGGGATATCGGGATTCGCAGTTTTGAAATAACAATTTTCAATACAAATCAAATAGCGAAACCCCGATCCCCGATTTCCCGATACATTAATCCTTGATTAATTCATCATTTACTTAAATCACATTTAAAAAGGGCTTTAAGACTTTAAGTTAACCTTATCGGGAAATCGCAATTCGCGAGTTTGTGAGAACAAATAAACTTATCATCGCATTCTCCAATTTCCCGATCCCCGATTTCAATTAATTCTTAAGTGAGGTTTGAAATTAATTTAATTACTGTTAAGCATGACTAGGAGTAACTAATCTCATCGGGAAATCGCGATTCGTGATTTTGTGCGCAATAATTTTCATATCATCAAATTTCCCGATTCCCCGATCCCCGATTTCCCGATTTCCAATTTCTTGATTCACGAAATCCCGAAAATCTAATATGGATTAGTTAAGATAATAATAGGGTTTTTACTAAATAATACATCGCGATTTCGGCGATTGGGGTTTTACGATGACTTACTTCATTGACATCGAAAGTTCTGAAACCCCGATGAAAGTGTTCTCAATTCAAATCAAAATTAACGTTAATTAATCACTCTTCAAAACAAAGTTTAAGGTTTTAAACTTTTAATAAATTATCATTAATGCGATAATTATTTAATTTGATAAGTTTCTATCATATTTGAAAACATCGGAAGAACTCAGGTACAAACATTAAAAGAAATTTATCTGGAATATCTTTTGCATTTATTTCATAACAGATGAACAAATCTCAAAGATTTTACGATATATTCGAAATAATTTTTGAAACGTTTACACTATTTCGAAGCTGAACTCTGCTCTGCTACAGGTATTCAAGTGAACACAGAGTTTTTCCTCTTCTTATGAGCTGCTCCACCATTGGCATTTTTGTTCGCTTTGGAATCTTGCTGCTGAGTTATGGCGCCCAAAAAGGCTTCAAAGAAAACCGAAGAACAACCGGAAGGCGATATCATTTCAGATACTACTGCAGCTGGAGTAATACACAATGTTAGATCATGGGCTGCAATTGCAGAGAAAATGGAAGATGAACTTTCATATTCGGATAATGGTGGGGAAAATCATCTACGAGATATCGCTGAGACCGCTCTTCATAAAGTTGTTGCACGCCCGAGACTGGTTTCATATACGGATATGGTTGCCTGGGCACTGGATAAGGTGGACGTTCCGACAAGGAGTATCCTGAACGAACAAGGAGCGGTTATTGGCTCATTCAGGCCCGAACATATCCAAGTAATGTATAAATTATCACCCAATCATAGGCATACGTTTAATTCTGAGTTTTTAGCTGCATTCCAACAAAAATAATGTGTTGAAGGTGGTCAAACATACCCTGATATGATAAGAGGATGGTCCAGAGATGAAAACAAATTTAGGGCCGATTTACATGGGATATATGCCACTGCTTCATTGAATGATTATATGAGGTATTTAGCAATGATGTTATGCAGACTATATGGGAAAAAGGATTCTAATCACTTTAGTGCAGAATGGACACCCTTCCTAGAAGAAGTTTCAGAGGGGCGTAGTTTCAATTGGCATAAGATTTTATCAGACAACATCACCTCAGAGGTTACGAGTTACAAAACAGCTAGATCAAAGGGACAACCAGTGGCCTTTTATATGTCAGCCTATATAATAGATGCTATCTATTTTAGGACTCCTTTCCCTTTGATGAATTGGAGTTGGAATCCTTCTTGTATAGAGCCTGTCCATAAGTATCATTCAACTCTGTGGGAAGAAAATGCCAAAAACAATTTTTATGAGGTGTGTCATTTTGTAATTATTCCGTTGCACAGAATATTCTTTGGTTGTGAACCTCCTCGAATTTCACATACCATTATAGAAAATCTTAA
>SNQJ01S0087264.1:10256-30748 GCA_010110895.2 Picea sitchensis
AAAAACTCCTACATTCTTATCAAAATAAAAAAGAGACTAGCTTAGAATCTTAGAAATGGATCCCAAGTTTGAATATGGATGTATAAAATCCTTAAAAAGAGCCATTTTCGGAAAACATTGAACTCTCCATCTAAAAAAAATTGGATGGACATGCACAATCTCATAGTTCTAACAAACTTCTCATTCTTTGGTTAATCAAGGCATTTAGTAGAAGCAACAGAAAAGTAAACATTTTGGAAAACATTAATGGAGACATAGACACTTGTGTTTGAGTTAGGGTGCATAGCCCATATTAGTAATAGCAAAAAAGACACCCCTTGTTTGGGGAAATTTAACCAAATAATACAAAGAAAAATTAAGTTATATGCATTTCTATAATTAGATAAATACGAAGAAGGTTATCTAAGAAAGGACTAAGGACTATTAATGAATCTAGAAAAAAGTTATTTCATTCCCTTTCATCACACAAAAACTTCTAACTATTGAAAATATGAAAAAAATATGAAAAAGAAAGACATTTATGGACCCTCTTGTGGCGTCCTCTGGAAAATTTAGTCAACATATGTTGAATTGAATAAAAAACACCAAACAAATCTAGGAGTGAAAAAAGGAAAATGTACCCTCTCTTTTTTTTGTAAGTAAAAAAGGGAGGATCATGTTATATTAAAAGTGCAGGATTACAGAGTCTTTTGGAGTACCAATTGTCCCTCCAAAAAGGAAACCAGGATGGCTGGCCTCCCATGCCACTTGTTTTCACATACACAAAAAAAGAGACCAAGTTGCCATCTATCCTGCCCGAAGGAAACCAGGACGTATGGCCGCCATCAGTTTGAAATTGTTCCAAAGCATAATGATAGTCTATCTGAGCTAGAGCTCTAGTTCTAAGCAAAAGAAAACTTCTAACTATGAACATTCACAGTAGTAGTTACCTAGTGACTTCATCATCTTCATCCTTCATTCCTGATATGGATGGAAGCGCGAAGGGCTATGCGCACGTAGGGCATTGTCGTCCCGGTGATGTGTTCGAATAGGTCGCATACATCATGTCGAGGCACTAACTGATTTGGAGGGCTCTATAGATTTGGTCGTCCACCATTCTACGCGTTTCAAAGATCAGTTCCAAATGCTCCAGGTGGAGGAGTGGAGGCTGGTCATGCCATTCTCCCTGAGCGAAGGAGAGGGGAATTGGCTTCTGGACTCCGCTATCCTTCATTTCTTCATTCACGTGGCTGGCTTGTTGTCCTCTCTACTCTTCCTGCTGAGCCGCTTCCTCTGAAAATTCACCGACTGCTGAGCTCGCTTTTTCTTTTGTACTACCCGGGAATTCTTCCTCGATGTAGCAGGTGGAATGTTCCCATACTGGGTCCCCTTCCTTGTGACTAGGCGTCGTTTTGAGATCTTGAGGCTTGGCCTCATCCATAAAACAGGTTGGGGGATCCCAATTATCCAATATAACGAAGAGGAGATGTTCTGGAGGAACCTGGATGGGTTCTTCCGGAACAACCTACTCCACATATGCCATGGGAGGTGTCCGAGGCTTCTTGGTTTTTCGGGCTCTTTGTGTGCGCGCCATGGCTAGCGCCCTTTCAAACTTTTGTTGTCTCTTTCTGCGGGAGTCAAATGCATACCAGGCAGTGCCTCTACGAGGCCGACCTCTTACTCTCGTCATGGAGATGAGCAGGAGAACAACCAGAATGCCAAAGGGGTAGATAACTCTGCACTAGCCTTCCGAAGGTTCAGACTTCGACCGCTCAACCCCAAAATGCATTGCATGTCTATCGGACTGACTATTATGCATGAAGGTGGTCGTGATAGACTTGGTCATTAAGGTTATGCCCTTAGTGCTCTGGCCCTCTGTCCTCTTCACTCGCGTGAGGGGCCTCGTCCTCTGGTTTTGGCTACTCGGGCTCGTTCCCATATCAATGATGAGGAGATGGGAGTCGGTGGCCAGTATTTATGGCCCTGCCTAGTTCATCACCGTGTGTCCATCCTATGCTGCGTGTCACCCCATCCAGGGATTGGAAGTCCTTGTTGGTAAGAGCATGACATTGGTCTAAGATCTCTGAGTTTCTAGAGATGTTTGCCTCCTAGTAGATGTGTTCTGCCTCCTTTGCTACCCCTTCATTTGCCAGGCAGTCCGCTACCTTATTTGCATCTCTTCTTACATGAGAGAGGATAATGTTGAGGTTAGATCTAAGGAGGTCTCTGAAATCCCCTAGAAACCCTGAGAGTCGCCAGCTGGGTGAGATTTTCATCGGGCTTTCCCCATTGATGATTTTGGTGATTAGCTGGATGACCATTTGTGAGTCCCCCTCCAGGATGAGCTTGTTGAAATTGTTATCCATTGCTGCCCATAGACCCTGCAAGAGGCCCATGAGATCTATCGCATTGTTTTTGGTTTCCCCCAAGTATCCTGCTACCAGACAGAGGATCTCTCCATTGGAGTTTCTGAGAGTGGCATTGTATCCCGCCGGTCTCGGATTCCCTTTAGAGGCCCCATCGAAGTTGATCTTTATGAAATCTATTGGAGGGGGGGACTAGGTGGTTGGGCTGTTATGCTAATGCTTAGGTGTGTTTACTGCAATTTGATTGGTCAGGCTAGGCTGCCAGCTGTTGAGTATGAGTTGCTCCTCCGGGTTGCATTTCAGGTTCTCTGGTTTCCAAGGTTTGCTCCTAATAGTTTCCTTGATGAGCGTGAAAATTTTCTCCCAAGTTAGGGCTGGTGTGGAGGCTTTGGAGTGAAAGATTATTTTGTTTCTTTCTTTCCAAATTTTCCAGGGAATGAATCCTGGGAGGAGTTTCCAAATGTAAGCCAGTAGAGGATTTTTGTAGGTGAGTGAGTCCCAGTTTTCAAGAGTATCGTTGATGTTTCTCTTGTCTCAATTGGATCGGTGCATTGCTTGAGATCCTTGATCCCAAATCCATTGACTGAAGGGACATCTGTTGAATAAATGCTCCTTGGTTTCCTCTTGTTGTTGACATAAGGCACATATTGAGGGTCCGATGAAGCCTCTTTTTCTAAGTTTGTCCCAGGTTAGGACATGGTTGTGCGCAATAAGCCAAAGAAAGGTAGACACCTTGGGCCAGAGTACCAGGCTCCAGACCTTGTTCCATATGTTCCCTCTGTCATGATTCTGGTAATTTACCTGTAGGTAGTAGGCCTCTTTGACTGAGAAATTGCTAGTGGTGGAGTGCCCCCATCTAAGAATGTTCGGGCCTTCTCGGTTGGGGATTTTCCGGTGACTTGCATAGTGTTGCCAGGGCTGTAGGTCTAAGTCCTCTGGGACCATTAACTCCTTAGTAGAGGTTTTCCAATGACACCACTGCAGTCTTTGATCAATGGGTTTCCAAAGATCCTTCACCTTTAGTAATATGTCATGGTTTAGATCTTGTCTGAGGGGGTTAAGTTCTTTCAGTTCACTTAAAGGTTTGAGTTGTTGCCACGAGTCCTTCCAGAACAAAGGACTTTCTCCATTTCGGATCTCCCAAAAAGCATGTCTTTGCACCAGGTTTCTGTTTTGCCAGGCTGTGTTCCAAATATTGGATCCCTGTATTTGGTCATTGTGTCTGATGAGTTGGTTTTCTTGTGTGAGAGGAGAACACTTTTGCTTCCAGATTTGCGCCCACAAAGTATTTGGTGTATTTAACCATCTCCACCACATTTTAGCTCCCATAACTTGGTTGAGTTTTCCTGGATCACGAAGTCCCAGCCCTCCCATACTTTTGGGTGTGCAGATCTTGTCCCATCCTACTAGCACCCATTTCTTGTTTGGTTGTGTCCATGCCAAAGGAAGTTGCGTTGAAGGTTCCTTATCGCTTTGATGACCTACTTGGGGGCTGCCAAGGTTGTGAAGAGGTAGGTAGGTAGGTTTTGTAGGACAGATTTGAGCAGGACCAATTTGGCTGCAAAGTTGAGGGGTCTGAAGGTCTAGTTGCTCAGCCTATTGGAGATGGAAAGAAGTAGGCTATCCCAAGAAACAGATCTTGATGTTGCGCCGGTTAGGGGAATGCCTAGATAGTTGGATGGAAGGGAGCTCTTGGGTATTCCTAGGAGTCTGGAGATATGAGTTTGGACTGCTATCGGAGTGTTGAAGAAGTAGAGTTTGGATTTTTCTAGGTTGAGAGTCATTCCTGAGGCCTCCGTAAAATCGGAGAGGATGGAATTGAGTTTGTTTGCCTCCCTTGTGGTTGGGGTGTTCAAGAGGAGGGTGTCATCAACAAATTGACTATGTGAGGGTGACGGTTGGATATTGTGCAAGGGCAAGCCTTTGAGGGATCCTTCCAGGACCACTGACTTGATATAACGTCCCAGGCCTTCCGCCATGAGCACAAATAGAAAAGGTGAAAGGGGGTCACCTTCTCTGATGCCTCTGGATGGGGAGAACGGTTGGGACGGAACCCCATTGACAGGAATGGAGAAGAAGGTTGAGGAGGTAAGGTTTAAGATCCAATTTACCCATTGTTGATCAAAGCCAAAGGAGTCTAGAATGGAGCGAAAGCACTGCCAGCTGACTCTTTCAAAAGCTTTTGAAAGATCTAGTTTGATGAGAATACTTAGTGTTTTTGTTGTCTTGAGAGAGTGGATGACCTCATGAGCTAGTATGACACTATCCATAATTTGTCTTCCTTCTACGTAACTTGCTTGTTCCTTGGAGATGACAAAGGGAAGAATTGGCTTGACGAGTTTAACAATCACCTTTGTGATGATTTTATATATAACATTTCAGAGAGCAATTGGTCTAAACTATTTGGGGTTGGTGACTCGCTCCTCTTTTGGAATAAGGGTGAGAAAGGTAGCATTGAGGGTAGAGAGGACTTGGCCTGAAGTTCTAGATTCCTCCACTACCTGCCAAACCTCTTCTCTAATTAAGTCCCAACAATGGTGGAAGAAGTCAGTGGTGAATCCATCTGGGCCTTTCCTGAGGGCATTTCTTTTATTGCCTAGTCCACTTCTTCTTGAGTGATAGGTCTCATTAGTGCTGCATTCTATTCAGGAGTCACCATAGAGGGTATGTGACTGGTTATGTGCTTGATTGCTGCAGTTATATCCTCTTTGGTTTTCATTAGGAGGTCTCTATAGTAGTTTTTGAGTTATGCTTCTATTTGGGTGTGTTCCCTTATTGGGTTTCCTTGGGTGTCGTCCAGATGAGTAATTTTGTTTATGTACCGACGATGTACCATAGCTCTGTGGAAGAACTTTGTGTTATTTTCCCCCTCTTTGAGCCATTGTACCCTGGATTTCTACCTCCACATAATTTCCTCTTGCTTACTCCTTTCCTCTAGCTGCACTTGAAGCTTCTCATCCTCTTTCATTAGATCATCAGTTCAGGTTCCAGAGATGAAAGTTTTCTATATCTCCGCTAGTTTGTTCTCTATGTCCTGCATGCTTTGGAATATATTTCCGAAGGTATGTTTGTTTTAGTACTTTAGCGATTGTTTGAAATTTTTGAGGCGCTACTGGAATTTGTACATGCATGTACCATGATCTATTTATGCCTAAGCCCACTAGGATTTTGCAAGCTGATTAAAGTCAGGGTGTGAGAGATAGAATTTCTCGAACCTAAAGGGTTTTTATTTGGGTGTTACCCTGGTTTCTAGGCAGAAGGCTACTGGCCAGTGGTCTGATCCCACTTTTGGGAGAATAAGACTTTCCATATTTGGGTCTACTTTGATTAATTCCTCAGTCACAAGGAAGCGGTCCAGACGACAAGCAACATGTTGGTGCCCTGACCTATGGTTGGACCAGGTGAAGGTGCCATTGCTATTTTCAATGTCTACTAACCTTAATTGATCAATGAGGGTTTTGAACTTACCACTGTCCTGCTCAAGTCTTTTGGTCCCTCCTATTTTTTCTTCCAGTGACAGGATCATATTGAAGTCGCCACCTAGGATCCAGTTAAGCGTGGTCAACAGTGTTTTGATGTGGGCTATCTGCTACAAGAGTTTTCCTTTGTCCTGTTGGCTTTGGGGTCCATAGACGTTTGTAATAGCCCCCTCATGAGTCCAACCTGTGACCTCAAAGTGGGAAGTTACTGTGCCTATGGTGGAAAAAGGTCTGCTTAGAGTGATGTGGCAAGGGTTCCATAGTATGGCCAGACCCCCTGAAGCCCCTGTGGAATCTGTTAGTACGAAATCACAACCCCTCCATATGCACTGGAAGATGGTTTCAGCCTCTGCCCCAACACATTTTGTCTCTTGTAGCATTAGGATATCTGGATTTTCTACTTTGATGTCGTCTCGGAGGATCCTTTGTTTAGATCGACCATTAAGTCCTCTAATGTTCCAGGGGATGATATTCATCATAATGAGGGTGGTGTTGGGTGGAGGTATCCCTTCGAAAGATTTTGAATCTACCCTGAATTGAGCATGAGATTGTCTGCCTCCTTGATGAGTTGATGCGCTGATTTTTGTCCCCTTCTTTTATTCTCTCGCGGTATCCTCTTTGAATCTGAGCTTTGATCTGTGACTATACCTAGGCGTGTTGTGGATCCTGCGGTGGAGTCAAGAAAGACCTTATGTACCTTTCGGAGTTGCTCTTCAAGGAGGGCATGCAGATCCTTCTGATTGAGGGCTTCCTCAAGTCTTTCTAGGTCAATACCTATGAGATCTTGATCATCCAGCTGCATCAAGGTGTCTCCATCTATGCCTCCCCTCTCTTCTGAGTTGATTTCATTATTTGGGCCAGAGGAGAAAGGGGATTGGTTCTTTCCTTTTCTCTGTTGCGGCAGTTTGTGTGGATCTTGGATTTCTTCGTCTTTTGGTAGCTGATTCAGAATCTCATAGGAATTTTTTGTCGAGATCTTGGATTTGGGGTCTGGATTCTGCTTTCTTGGAGGGTTTTTTTTCCTACCTATGACAGTGGTGAAGCCACCTTTCAATTTGTTATCACTGGTCTTGGAAGTTTGGATATTCAGAGGACAATCTCTGAGGAGGTGGCCGTGTTCATGGCATTTCCTGCAGTGGAAAGGGATATGTTCGTAGTCCAGCGTTTGTTGCCAGTCCTCCTCCTAGTATTCCAGAGTCACCGATCCCGGTAGAGCCTTAGAGATGTTCATGTATACACATATTTGGGTGTACAAAGTGTATTTCCTTTGCTTTGTTGCTTCTAATGTTTTGACGTAGTGACCCACTGTGTTCCCTATTCCCATAAGGATTTCCTCCAGCCAGAACTCTTGTGGCAAGGAGTATAATCGGATCCAGATTGGAGCCATTGTGAAGTCCTCCTTGTCTGGATTGAATCTCTCCATCCAGAAGTGCAAGACTAACCCTGCTAAGTTGTAGAATAATGGCTCATTCTCAAAGATTCGGTCCATGTCTTCTGGGTTGTACAGGATGATTGTGAAAAAACCCTTGGAGTTGAGTTGGACCTCGTAGTCCCCTTTAGGGTTCCACCAGTGTTTTATCCAGTGGTTTAGATCACGTTCAGATGACCATAGTCCCATAAACTTCCCAATGAGGGCATGCTCTCTCATGAACTGTGTGTGTTCACCCACTCTTGTTGAACTTATGAGATACATCGGTGGTTTATCCATTTGCATAATGCATTTGCCAGGCTCCCACCCGCGAGGTGCTTTTGGATGGGACGTGTCATCTTCCACATCCATTTCCTTCCTGAGTCCTTGTTCTTTGGCAGGGAGTTGATCACGCATCTGCAGTCGTAGCTCAAATGGTGGTCGTTTTTCTCTTGTTATAGATCTATCGTTGGCCATGACATTGTTGTATGAGGGGGGTTGCCCCCCCTCTTCTGGATTCATTCTGATGGATCAGACCCAGGATCTGTTTGTGCCAGATCGTAGCAGGTGGTAGATTGCATGGGGTCTCGATCTGTTCATGCAGCTTGGTGTGCAGAGTAGTTTCGTCAGAGTGCTAGGGTTTTCTCTTTACTTAACCGGAAAATGTACCCTCTTATTTCAACCTACATTGTTGAATAAAAAACACCAAACAAATCTAGGAGTGAAAAAAAAAGGAAAATATACCCTCTTATTTCAACCTGTGAAATCAAGATTAAATATTCAAAACATTGACAAACCCTTTGCCCCTTTTTACCAAGCAACAAAACAATATTAATTAAAAAATGGAACCCTCCTCTAAATATTCATATTCTAGAAGGTATATCTTACTCATAATAACAAAATTTTCAAAGAGAAAATTCCTTTCCAGAAAGAACCACCAACTACGTCTTCCTTATCCCTGCTAAAATAAATAATGGAGGTGAACTTTGTAGGGATGCAACAAGATCCATTCCTTTGAACTAAATAAATTAGGTGGTTAAAATTCTTAAATCCTCTAACACCCCTTGTGTATGGAAGTTATTGTATTAGTTTTGGTTTAAATGATCAATTAGCTACTTGTGATCTAATGGACTCATTATCCTTTTTTGATGCTAGATTACATTTAGAAGATATGTATGTGTGTTAATTAGGATGGCTACTTGTGATCTGATGGACTCATTATCCTTTTTTGATGCTAGATTACATTTAGAAGATATGTATGTGTGTTAATTAGGATGGCTTGGGGTGAGGAGACCCCTTACATACATGTATTACTAAGTACATATTATTCCTTGGGCCTTAATATTCATTGTGATTATGGATGGGTACCTCCTTACTGATTATTTTGAATAATGATTGGTCAAATACTAGTCAATGATTATGAGTATCACTTCTTAGTGGATAATTCAATATGGGTGTTTCTTATTGACCAAAATTTCTTGGTGAATTGTTTTTTTTGTTGACTGGAGAAATCAACAACTAGTTGGGCACGTACTCACATGACACGTGGTCGTGTTATTCGACTGATACCACAATAAACCTAGGCATGCCAACGTGGCCCCTCAAGTTGTACACAAGGCTAGTCAAGGGTTTTAAACGGGTGACTTCACATAACATAGTGCCTTAACAGTACACTCCATCACTGACTGTTCTACAACCCCGAGGGGATTTCTTCGTGAATTGTTGATGATAAATTGTGTATACTTTTTTTTTCCAACATAAGAAATCATTGGAAACCCTTTGAGTACATCCCCACATTTCATGGATGGTAAACGGGGTAAACCGTCGGCCCTGATTATGGAGCCTAACCCCAAGGTGATCAAGAGAGTTGAATATGTGACCTCCCCAACTAATCACTGGGGAGAGATATCACGTTTTACTCAAGACCGCTTGAGCTAACCCTTGGGGCTAATGAATTGTATATACTTACTTAAAAATTATGTTGAATTATACTTTGATGACATGTTGTTGTTTTTTTACAAAAACTATAAAAAAAAAAAATATGTATAAAAAGGCATGACCGAAGTTGTAGATTAAAAAATGGGGTGTTGGTTAAGGGAACCAACTACAAGGATTTATTAAATCTTACTACAAGGAACTGTCCAAAAAATCTACTGCTGGAAGCTAGAATAACAAGTTGTTCTAGATATTTCTTACACCCGGAGTTTACTAGACATAGCCATTTTTACAAAAAATATTGAAAATTTGTCCGCAATTCTTACTAACTCTTATCCTTGGGGCCTTATTGTTCTTCTGGTGGCATTTCCAGGGTGATTTTCAGGTCTAGCAGGACAAGGTCGACTCTTCTCCCACACTCCTCCTTTTGGCTTTTCTCTACATAATTATGAGCTCTGGTTCCATGCAATTCTTCAAATCTTTCACCTTGTCTTATTAGGAAATAGACCTCATCTTGGAGTTGGTTTATCAGGGCTCGATGTTGCGACAGGGTTTCCATCGTGACGCTTAAAGTGGAGCTGTGGGAATCCAACCTCAGGGCCAGTTGTTGGGTGATGAAGAAATTTTCTTCCACCATCTCCTCCTTTTGGTTTTCCTAACCTGGACGTTAATCCATTATAGCAGTTCCTCTGGCTGTTAAATATTTCCTAAGCTTTCTGGTGAGTTCTTCGTCTACTATGCCAATGCTACTACCTGGGTGTGTGTCTTGGGTGTGTCACTGGCCTCTGGAAGATCTGTCAGTGGTCGCTTCTCTCTGAGCTGAATTGATGCTTAGACTACCCAATTCCAGTTGAATCCTAGACCTTTCTCCATGTTTAAGTTCTCCTCTATGGCAATCCCTGTTATGTCCTTTGGGCGAGCCGATGTTGTCGTAGCGCTCTCAAACCGTGTCCCTTGCCTCTTCGTTTTCTGTGCCTTCATACCTACTGTAGCTTCTCTCTAAATTTTGGCTTGAATTTTCGGTGTGCATCCCTTCACCAGACAGTCTCTTTATTTCCAAAAACTTCCTATGAATACAAAGACAATGTACCGGGCTCTGCCCGTCCTGGATTCCTCTAATGGCTTCCATCCTTAAATGTGCGGGAGTGTGGAAGTGACTCTCAAGAGGGGAGGTGGCATGCTTTACCAACATCCACATGCTATGGGGCCTTGCTTCAATCTCTTCTCGGTCTGTTATCTTGTGTGACATTAATGGAGGGGTGAGGGGAAAGGAGAAAGTGCGGAGTGGGAGTGACCTCAAATGCAGGTTCCCATGAGTGAACATCTTGCGGCATAGAAGATCCATAATCGCAAGCTGCGATGTACCAATTCTCATGATCTGGATGATGGCTAAGTATGTTTATCCCCCATGCATGATGAGAGGTCGACCTGAAGTACTTTTGCGCTGGAGAGCCACGTGGAGGGGGTTTCTAGGTGGAGCACGGATCCAAGTGTGTTGAAGCATTAGAGAGGCGTTAGGGAGGTGCTAGGAACTCGGTCCTTCCCATTAATTCCAACTGACCGATGCTTTTTCCTATGGCTCTGTTATCCTGCTCGTCTGCACTCCCATTGTTTGATCGTCAAACATGATAGAAGGTGGGGAACATAGAGGAAAGTGTGTCTCTGGTTCTATCTATGATTCTTTTTAGAATTGAGTTATTTGGGTTTGTACCTTTGATGAAGTACCTTATTATTGTCTTGGAGTCCCCTAGGATGATCAGCTGGTTGCTTTGATGGTCCTTCGCTAGTTGAGCCCCTTTAAAAATTGCATATGCCTCTGCTAAGTTATTAGTATGTTATTAGTATGTTATTTATGGTTAGTATGTTAAATGAACTCAAAAAAATTAGTATGTTATTTATGGTTAAGTTAGCTTAGTGAAAGGTTACATAATGCTCATTTTATCTCTTATTTATAATAAGGGAGATTCATTTGTATAGGCAACTTGTCTTATGCATTGGATATATTTTAAATGGAGGTTTCCCCCTCAAAGTGGCTTTTTATTCATTGATGTTTTATCATTATAAAGACATGGAGTTACTTCTTCTTTTTATCTTTATGTTATTTGGGGAATTCGGTTCATAACATTTGGTTTTAGAGTATACAATCCTTGGTTGACTCCTTCAAAACAAGTCATCCTACCATTTTTGCTATAATTTTTTTAGAGATGTTTCATACCATGAAATTTTTAATTCATGGAAGATACATAGTGAAGTACTTGTAGTAAAAGTTTTAGATTTTGATTCACTTTACTTTTTAAGTTACAAGTTGTGGAAGTTAGGAGTTTTGCTAGTCCTCAAACTAGTCTCAAATAGGTGTTCTTGGTAAAAACAGCCATATGTAATTGTAGAAATATCCAAATCGAGTGCAAATAGTTTCATTGGAAATATAATGGATTGTAGTATTTAAAATCCAAATTTTAGAATCATGTTGGAAAAACTGGACATATGGCATGTCGTACAATTTCTCTCTTCATAAAGGACAAAAAAACAGAAGTTTTGGGAAAGTTACCATAACATTCTCTTGGCACTTTGGAATTTGGTCAAACATGTATCATTGTAGAGAAGACATATTAAACTAATACATGACAAAACTTAAGTCTCATAGGGGCCAAAAGTTTTGATTTACCTTGGGTGAAAAGTCAACCAACAAGACAATCTCCAAATTAGGGTTTTAAAAGGTATGTAACTTATAATTGACATAAATTTGATTGGATTGTCTATTTGGGAAATTCAAAAAGTGTAGTAAATCTAATATATATATATATATATATATATATATATATATATAATTGTTTTCCCACGTGGCAAAGGGTGTTGCAAAAAAATCTACACCAATTAAACCTCTAGAGAGTTCAACCACGACTCATGAAGTAAGTGAAGATATACCAACATGAAAGTAAAAAAATTAGATTTTGATTCACTTTACTTTTTAAGTTACAAGTTGTGGAAGTTAGGGGTTTTGCTAGTGCTCAAACTAGTCTCAAATAGTTGTTCTTGGTAAAACAACCATATGTAATTGTAGAAAGATCCAAATCGAGTGCAAATAGTTTCATTGGAAATACAATGGATTGTAGTATTTAAAATCCAAATTTTAGAATCATGTTGGAAAAACTAGACATATGGCATGTCGTACAATTTCTCTCTTCATAAAGGACAAAAAACAAGAAGTTTTGGGAAAGTTACCATAACATTCTCTTGGCACTTTGGAATTTGGTCAAACATGTATCATTGTAGAGAAGACATATTAAACTAATACATGACAAAACTTTAGTCTCATAGGGGCCAAAAGTTTTGATTTACCTTGGGTGAAAAGTCAACCAACAAGACAATCTCCAAATTAGGGTTTTAAAAGGTATGTAACTTATAATTGACATAAATTTGATTGGATGGTCTATTCGGGCAATTAAAAAAGTGTAGTAAATCTAATATATATATATATATATATATATATAATTGTTTTCCCATGTGGCAAAGGGTGTTGCAAAAAAATCTACACCAATTAAACCTCTAGAGAGTTCAACCACGACTCATGAAGAAAGTGAAGATATACATAACTAGTCGAAAGCAGTTAACTCTTTGATTTTGGTAATACATGACCAATATTGGATAACAATGGAGTAATTTGTGACTCAGAGTGCATCTTCTCTCTCCCAGTATCAACGTTTTGCTTAATGATCAATAAGTGATGCCAAAGAAATGCCATGTCATGGAAAAACATTGTGGGAAATAAGCTATGTAATTCGTTCCCATGTATAATAAGTATGTGTTGACAAGTACATGTACACAAATTATGCATAAACAATAAAATACCATGCAAATAATATTACTAATTTGAACTTGAGTGAGTGGAAAACTACATAGTCTCATATACCCATGAATACAATAGTGGGTGAAGTCTATGGTTATTGTAGCCATGTGGGATTAGCGTTTAGGACCCTAAATATATAAGGGAGGATCACATTATTCTTGGCATCCATAGGCTAAGTAAATGAAGAGGTGGACTACGGGGATGATGGTATCCTTGGTCCCATATCAATCTCCAGGTCCCATCATGGAGTTACGACATAGTGTAAAGGTGTTAAATGAGGATCTAGGCTCAACTGATGTGGCTCTGTATGGGTTAGAGAAGTATCAAGTGGAAGATATGTAATGAACATGAAAGGATAGGATAGGGAAAATCCTTTAACAATCTAGGATGAAGGAATAAAAAAAGGAAATGAATTTCAATATTTGTCTTCTCTAAGGGAAAATTTAGGTCTCCATTTCAGGAAAACACTTAGTGTTTCTTCTTATAGACTAAGCTATAGGGTTATACATATCACAAACCCTCATTCATTTGATGATATAAGAGAGAATCAACCATGAAACTTCATAAATAAACCCTAAACACCAAATATATCCAAACATTCACCATGAACAACACAAAAACATAGAGGGAAGAACCCTTAAGGAAAGGTGACACCATAAAATACTCCTTATGGAAGGAATCACTCCACAATCCATGCTTTCTACAAGACAATACAATCCATTACATGTATCCAATACAATGATACTCATGTGTATTTATACTTTCCCATGAGTGTTCCTAGGGGTCTTATGTCAAATACCCCTTATTATTATATTATTTCATTTTAATTACATAGTGGCCATATTATTTTCTTTTAATTACATAGTGGGCCTATTCTAGTATAATGGCCACAATGTATTCATCATCCCCTTGGGTACCTCTCTAGGTACCCCATATTACCCCATATTATCCTCCCTAGGTACATTACATTCCCTCTCCATTGTCATGTTTCATCCTCGAAACATGTGAAAAAAGACATCCTCGAAACATGGGAAAAAGACATATAATATGATCTACTAAGAAATGTAGTCAATTGGTACCATGCATGAGCATCCATCCAGCCTAGTGAAATGTGGACATGGAGTCCAATTGTGGTCTTTTCTTGATTTTGATTTCGGTTTCTCTTTAGGATCCATGTCTTCTCCATGTTGCTTTGATATCTCCATGCATTGGTTTTATTCCTCCATGTGCCTCCATGTTGGTTGCCTCTTTGGTGCCATGTTGATCCATAGTAAGTTTGTTGACACTCATGCCCTTTAAATGACAATTGTTGTTTCTCTGAGTGGTGCAGGTGGTGATGTACAACAACCTTAGATATTGATTCTTCTTTCTTTGTCTCTTCGACATGTATTTCCTCCATTTCATCTTCCTTTTTATGCTCTTCCTTTGGCTTTTCATCAATTTCTTCTATAGCCTCTTCTTCTTACTCAACCCTAGACTCTTCATCTAACGTGTCATGATGTACTTCAATTTGTTTCTTTGCAAGTACTTCTTCTTGTGCCTCCTTGGGCCCTTCCTATTTAATAAGAGAAATATCCTGCAATGTAAATTTATTTTTCTCGTACCATAACTTCAAAAACTTATTTTGCAGATTAATATTAGTTGTACCAACTGAGTCTATCCAAGGATATCCCAAAATAACATTCACATCATCCATACTTATAACATAAAAATATGAATGCAACACATATTTATCCATGGTAATCTTCAAATATTTAAAAGTTTGAACATTTTCACGCTCAACTTGTTTGCTTTAAATGTTATGTGTGGGAACTTGCAATATTTTAGCCAAATTAACATTGATGAAATTATGCTTGAAACTATGGTTGATAGAAGCAATAATCTTCTCTTGTCGAATACATCTGTGAACCTGTAATATGAAGTTGTTACATGAAAATAAATCCCTAGTGTTATTTTTATCCTTCTTCACAACAGGAGACCATCTGTCTAAAAACATATTTTCATGTGCTTCATCAGAAAGTTCCTTCATCTTGTTATGGTTAAGAAAATTCCACCATGTGTCTAGATCACCTCTTAAATTCCATTCTATACAAAATTTCCAATTATTTCCCCATCTTGTCTTCTTATGTTTTATGTATTCTTCAATATTAGGACCATCATCTTTTCCTGTAAAACACATCTTTTAACATAGTTACCAACTTGAGAAGAACTCTGCAGAGTTCTCATTTTTTAGAGGTCTCATTCAGTGGCTAATTATACCCCCATTTCGAGGGGAGGTAGGTGCGGGGGGGTTCTCTTCGAACCCAGAGGAAAAAGAATCTTGAACTATTACTGGAATCTAGGGAAGGGCACCAACAATAAAGCAGAGCTGTACGCTCTTCTAAAAGGTCTTCAATTGGAAAACTAGAGACAAATTCAAAACCAGAACATAGTAGGTGATTCGAAAATTATCATAAGAATGATGATATAGAGCTCTCAACCTAAAAACTTGAGTCTAAAGAAGGTAATAGAAAGAATTTGCTAATCACAAGGACTTTAAAAACTAAGTTCTTCCACATCCTGATATGCAATAATGAGGAAGCAGACAAAATGGCCAATTTGGCCATCGGGAAGCCACCTGGAACCTTAGGCATGGAGGAGGTGGAAGGATTATCCCCCCTAGTTTAAATGCTCACTCATATGATCAAGAGCCAAAGAGAAAAGGGGATGGGAGAGGACACTTGGAGCTCCAGCGCGAGACTTGGCAGGTGGAGGTGGCAACTGGCAGGAGTAATGACGCGTTCTCGTCAGAAGGGTTTATTTCATGCTAACAGGAATTGGCACGATCATTCCATCATGGTCTAAGATAGTCATATCGTTCATCCAGCTGAGTTCGTGGGGAACAGACTGTTGACGACTCTGAAGCAGATGGGTCGAGCATGCAGCAGTCCTAAAGCGGTGAGGAATCGTCAGGATGACGACGAGTTTAGTCCTTAGCCCAGATTTATGAAGGGTCTAAGTATAATGCTTCAGGTAGAGTATGAGATTTACCTGATTGACATGAATTATGCAGTAATTTTTTCATGGGGATATTTAGCTCAGTTCTTCCGGGCAGTCTTTCTGTTGTGGCGAATTTCCCCTGAGCCTACTCTGGAATTATCCTATGCGTCTTCTTTGAACCACCTTGATCAAAATTTCTCAATGTGGCTTCATCTGGGAATAAACTCTCCTCCTTCTCAGTCTATACGCTTTTCCTTCTCATCGACCTGCGCTCGGAGCATCCTTCCTCGACTCTTACAAAACCATCCCCTTCTTAACGCCATGGATAGCAGGAAGAAGGCACATAATGAGCCAAGGGCCACAAATTCGGAAGAGTTATTCACAAGACATGACCAACAGGACCTAGAGAAAGATTGTGTAGGGTGTCAAAGGTTGAGAATTCATATGGGAGCAATCAACTCCACTTTGACCTTCGAGCTTGAAACTCTCTCTCAACATAGGCACCTAATTGAAATATTGCAGGATGAAGTCTTCTCCCAACGAAGCCAAATCGAGGAGCAACACAGTCAATTGGAGAATATGCAAGATTGTATGGATCGGATGGAAAGAAATCACCAACACCCCAGCCGATACCTAGGGAGCTTCTAGGAATTTGACTTTCGACACAGTGAATCAAGTCCCAGACCTCAATGAGCTTGCAACAGACCCAATTTGGGAGCAGCATGGTCATTCAGAGGTAAAAAAGGAACCAGGTAGTTGATTTTGTAATTTTCAATTACCATGTTTTGTTTTACGTTATACATAAATGGAGTTTTCTATAGGTCGTACTGTGTGAAATACAACAAAAATGTTATAGTTAGGAAATTTGGACACTCAGTGGAAACAAATTTTGTATTAGCAGTTTCAATCTTCAAAGCTTCTATATGTCAAAGGTCTTTCATGGCCATTTTTTGTACTATAGTGGATTTATCCACACCTTTTTAATATAAATTTTCCCAGTTCTTGTTAAAAAAATAAAAATTATACCCCCATTTCGAAAAGTGGTGCTACTGGTAGCACCCTTTTTTCTTTTTTATTTTTTGGGGGGGGTTTAAAATTACAACCTTTTGCAACCATGCCCTTAACGGTGTCATAATGTTGTTGATAAAAACTTTAAAATCTACCCCTGAATTGAAAAGTGATATACTAGTAGCAACACCTTTTTTTTTTCAAGGTTAAATCTACAACTTATTTGAAATCTCCAAGCTTGACAACCAATACCATTGCAACTAAAACTTCAAAATCAATCCTCGAATCGAAAAGTAGTGCTCCCAATAACACCCCACTTTTATTAGGGATAAAATTGCAAGTTTTTTTGAATCGTATCCTTGACAACCAATACCATTGGAATTGAAATCTTAAATCCAACCCTCAAATCAAAAAGAACATCTATCAGTGGCACACTCTTTTTTTCGAGCTTAAAATTATAATATTTTAGAAACCATAACCCAAAACCCTAATGTTGTTGCAAAAAAATCACAAAATATAAGAAAAATTGAAAATAAAATAAAATAAAAAGGAAAATCCACTTAGAAAACAAAACAAAACATTTTTTTTAATTCGAAAAAAAACATTAAAAATAAACCATTTTAATTGAAAAACAATAAAAACTTGACCCAGAAAAAAGACTAATTTAAATATATATAGAAAATAAAAATAAAATGAGAATTTAAATAAAAAACACACATTAAAAATAATCATATAAAAAACAATATATATATTTGTTAATAAACATACAAAAACTAATTTAATTGGTTTTTTAAAACAATTGAAAAGATTAAATTGAAAATTGAAAAACACATAACATTGAAAAGTTAAAAAAGGGGCGGCAGGAGGGGGAGGGGTTATCTACGGCTCCGCTGAAATTCGAGAACTAGTCTACTTCTGGGGACTAGGGGAAGAAACCAATAACATAGCAGAAGCTCTGAGTCTCTGGCAAGGACTCGACCAAGTCCGGAAGCTAGACATCAATGAAATCATGGTGATAGGAGACTCTCGGATCCTAATCCAAGCCTTGGTCACCAATTCGTTGCCAAACCAAATGAAACTTTGGCAAATCTTCAAGAAAATTCAGAGGCTCTCTAACTCCTTCCAAAAAATTGAATTTTTTCATGTGCTCCAGCATTTAAATGGCGAAGCAAACCAGGCGGCAAACGCAATTGTCCCCTTGAGCAAGGGTCAACTCTCCCTCAATGGGACCCTGTCTATCGCCTCTCTTCCTTAGTATCACGTGGTGGGTGGTCTGCTGGAAATCCAGTGGTAGGTGGCACTTGGATCCTCCTCGTGCCCTGACTCGTGGCAGCCCCTCCCTGTCACACTGGCCTGTCGCTTCCCTCGCGCGTTGGTACTTCACCCCCTAGCTCGCGTCTTTTCGCTCCCTCTTGCATGTTCTCGCCCTCACGACCCTCATGTTGCTATGTACTGAGCCCATTCCCCTCCCGCATGACACTCAAGCGAGGTTCCTCTGTCTCATGGCGCTGCACGTTCGCGATGAAGATATTTCCAGGGGGGTAGCTGCTTGCAGCTCATCTCTCTACAGTGACTATTTGTCTTGCTCATCTGGCTTTGGTTCCTCCTTCGCCCTGCTCTCTTTCTTAGCTTACCCCCAGCCCATCCAATGGCCTCCAGCTCCAACTCCGCTGCTCCCCCTAGTCCCTCCCCCTCTCTAGAATAGGAAATTCGTACTCTAAAGCGAACTCTCTCCGCGCATAGGGGCTTTCTCCTCCGGCTGGACGGGGAAGGTGGCCTACATTTCGAGATGCTCAAGGAAGACTTAATTCAGCTCAAAGAAGAAGCGGTAGAAGCCCTCATGTTCACAACGTAGCAGGTCAATGGCAAAATTTTTGAATTGGAAGCAAGACTGGAAAAGATGGAGCTCCAAGCCACCAGGACGACCCTCCAGACTGATGCAGGGATGAAGGCTATGTTGAACAAAGGACCCTCAAATCCGGATTCTCGATCTTAATTATGCTCCTCTCCACCGATTGTAATGGCCCTTTTTTTGTTCTATGGCAGGCTCAATGTAAACATGATTTTAGCTCCTTTTTTATTATCAGGCTGGCACAATGTAAGCAGGTTTTTAACCTGTTAATAGCCAAGTTTTGGTTTCTAGGACAGAATGGGAATTTCTGGGCTTTATATCAGGGCAGATATATATGTAATCTTGGAATCCATGCACCGGATGCATGCCTGAATTTTGTAGATGTTATCACAGTGGTCATACCACTGCTTCTTTAATATAATCTCCACTTTCTTGTAAAAACAAAAACATTGAAAAGTTTAAAAAAATAAAACAATATATAATTTGTTTTAACAAACATAAAAACATTAATTTGTTTTTTCAAAACAACGTGAAAAAATTAAAATTTAATAAAAAATAAAAAAAAGTAATGATTAAAATGTTAAAATTAACACACTTAGAACGTGTGAGTAAAGGAAATTGGGACTGTGGAGGAAACATCGCCCCCTTCAAGACTCACAATTTCTAGGGAAATCGTGAGTTTGGAGGGGGCATCCAAAGTCACGATTTCCTCTCATGTGTCATATGTCATACAACCTGAGTGGGTCTAATGGTTAAGAATATGTGTTTCCTTCTAAGAGGTCACAAGTTCAAATCCAGAGGGGGGTAGGGTATGTATACCTCCGTAGACTTTAGTAGTCAAATCATTGTGCAAAGGGGGATCCCTTGTCCCACAAACAAAGAGGTCTCATACACTAATTTAGTGTCTGGCTTGGTCATGACCTTAAAATTATATTTTTATTATTATGTAATATATCATTTAATACTTTATTTTTATTTTAAGCGGGCGAATGGAAATGTCGAAGTAATTCAAGGGAATTAAGAAGGTTTCATATTAATGTTGTTAATTGAGATTATAAAAGTTTTGAGGGACGTTTCGTATCAATGTTGTTAATTAAGATTATACAAATATTGTAATTAAAATGAATGTATTTGAAGTTGAGTGGTTGGCTCATGCCCCAAGTTGGTTCACTATTTGGGTGATATTTGGCTCACGCCCCCAAAGTGTCTCAATTTGTATAAAGGAAACATAGAAACATGGAGGTTCACCACTCCGTTCATTGAGCAAACAAACAAATTTTGACATTGCAACCTTTTACCTCAACCCTTTCTGCCCACTACCATCCATAAGCGAAGACCTTACATAAAGCCCCTAAAACACCATCTATCTTCCCTGGATACATGCCTCTAAATACATATTTTAAGTTTATATGTTTCTTTTATTTTTTATATACTTTATATTTATAAAGTTTATATTGTTCGTCCATATATATAAATATGTTTATATTATTCTTCCATATATATAAATATGTATATATTTGTATTTAAAATATATAATATTTAGTACTACAAACATAAAAATTTAAAGATAAAATCTTATTTATTTTAAGAATAATAGTTTTTTATATAATGATATATTTATATATGTTCATCTTTATTT
>SNQJ01S0087264.1:34792-46367 GCA_010110895.2 Picea sitchensis
GTGCCTTAGGGTTTATGGAGTCCAAAGTAAGGGCATAAAGTTTCGGGAGGATTAAAACTTAGAGACTGGAAGGTAGGGTTCTATGGTGTTGCAATGGCAGGGCCCTAGAATCAAAACCCTAGGGGAAGGAGGCTCACTCCGGTGTTGCTTAAGCAAGGCCTCGTGCTCCTTCCTCTTTCTCTAAATGATCTTGGCAAAACGGCTAGCTCAAAGTATAAATCTAAGGAAGAAGGTGTTGCAAAGGCAAGGCCTTCAAACCCTAGGTGTAGTCAACTAGGCCTAGGACATCTCCTCTTTTCAACCTATAACTTCAACGCTAGCTCAGAAAAGGAAGGCAAGTGTAGCAATAGCTAGGCTATATCTTCTCTTTTCAATGGCTGAAAACTATTTCTCAACAAGGGGACATGTAGCAATGACCTACTTGTGTGCTTGCTACCTAGGGTTTTAAAATCAACAAATTTATAAGTAAATGCAAGAATACCAACCTACAACCATTCAATCAAGAAGTTTTGCAGGAAAAACACTTACATATCATGAAGAAAAGCATATGCAAACCCTAGTTGTAAACCTTCCATGAGAGAAATGCCATAAATGCCAAGAGAAATCCGCCTCCAAGAGTAGTGCCTCCCTTTAAAACACCAAAAATACCCTAGTAGGGCACAAGAATGAATACCTCACAAGAGAGTGAGTTGTGTTATGTTCAAATGAGGAAAAAACATCCTCAATATATATCAATCCATGACCTTTAATTTACAAAATAGGTCATTAAAACAGCTGACAAGGCTGACTACAAAAATTATGTTGTTTTTACATTAACTACTAAGTAAAAGACACAAAATGAGCAAAAGGTGGGACATCAAGCCCCTCTGAGGGAGACATTGGCCCTTTTTGGGCATGTCCAGCATCCATAAGTCAGACGTTAGCCCTTTTAGGGCTCCTCCAAGCTGCCACAGGTGCCAGCAACTCATCAAACTGCCACACACTTCAAGGTGACGTCCATATCTCCTGGGTGACGTCCTGTCCATCAAGAGGAAAACGTTCCATCTGAAGTGGGTCATCCCCCCTAGGCCGGGCTCTGTCGAAGTGTCCTGGGTGGAACGTCCTTCTTTTCTTCATGTGCAAAGGCTCATCATGTCACTGTCATGTTTCTGCCATCCCAACAACCATCTGACGGGCTCTTCAGCCCCATGGAGGTCTGAGCTAATCATCTCCCCATGTGTACCGGTCCACTGGTACCTGTCCGTCGGGCATGGTCCTGCACATCAAAAAATTCACCCTCCATGGGCTTATTAATCCTCGGGATCATAGCAATGTCAATCATATTTCATCATTAATTTTATCAAATACATGCATAAGACCCCTAGCATATCCTCTAATAGCTCAAAGATATTACATTGATCTACTATACAAAGCTGAAGAAAAAGACAAGGTAACCTATTGGGCCAGCACCCATAAGAAGAGGAAAGTTTCCAAAAGACATCATCCAAGCCATGTAATATGAGGTGGCATGGTCAAGGATGTCTAGACACAGTGAAGACCAAGGGTAGGTATTGACCATGGGTGCCTTTGTAGGAGGCGAGTTGTACCTGTCATGGATGCAGTTTTTTCCAAGCCCTTTATTTGCCTTTATTCTTTCTTTATTTATTACCTTTTCTTTCTTTTTTGCTTCAAGGTTTGACCAGAGGACACTGCCTTGGTGTGGTGACCAGAGCTGACAGTGTTACCCACGAGTATTTTCGCAGAAGTGATAAGGTTGGCTCGTGATGAGACTCCCTTTCCCTTAGCCATGCAACCAAGGGTCATTGCCCTGGTGTGGTGACCAGATAATGGCAATGTCATACTGCTAGATACCTATGAACATAATGGGTCGGCTCATGATGAGACCTCCCATCCTCTTGGCTAGGCCTTGTTTTTTTATTATTTTCTTTGGGTCCCTTTGTTTTTTTTATCGAGAGGCCTTTTATTTCCTTCTCGGGGATCCCTGAGCGAGGCATCTCTAGGTTTTATTTCCTATGGCTTTTGTCTTTTACCAGCTGCTTTTACCTCCTGTGCCTTTAGCTCCTTCTTCCCACAAGACAAAGTGTAACCCCTCAAATAGGTCCTTCTAATGCCCGGACTAGGGGAGTGGGATGGATGTATGGGAGACAAAATGTAAAATGATAATATGGTGGGAGCGGACGATGGCTCTTCAGATCTCCCCTGGTGGCTAACCAAAACCTACAGGTACAAGCTTGCTAGGGCACCCCATTAATCCCCCCAACAATGGTCAAGTGGGTTAGTGTAAGATCCAAGCAGTTGTCAGAAATGTAGGGAACCTTATGCATATATTTGAAAGTTATAACGATCAAACATGACACATACCATGATACCTAGACCAATTACCTCATGGAGCAAGAGTCTTCTCTGATGGAAGTCCAAGCCGATGGTGATGGATGTCGCTACTGCTGATAGGACAAATATGATGAAGAGGAAGAAGGATGGGCCCTCCAGGGCCATGCTCAGGTCAATCCTACTCTCGGTACTCCATGTCTAGGACCTGTGGGCCTCGAGACATGATCTCCTAGTTATCCCTAGAAATCGGGGATAACAAGGCCGAAATAATTATATGATCATAACTTCAATTATACTTCTCGAATTGTCTATTATGGCCCCAATTATGAAATTCCACAACTTCTTTGGATCTACTAGCATTGGTTTGATTAAAATATATGCATTCTTTCAAAAGATATCCAATTTGTGAAATTTGTGGCCTAAAAAAATTGCAGATTTTTAATCGACAATATCTCCACTTCTCGAACTTCGTTTTGGACGATTTTTTTTTTTTAAATTAGTTATCTTTTCGAGAGAAATTCAGATCTTGGTTGATTTCTACAAATTATGCACATAAAGAGTTTCAAAATTGACTTGAACACTCGTCATTTTTTGATAAAAACTCTACAAAAAGAGAAAAAATATTCTTCCACTTTATGCCCAAAATTTCTCCCACTTCATGCCCAAGAAAGAGCTCTAATATCACTTATATTAAAAATTCAGAGATAAAAGAGAAAATCAACCATGAAACTTCATAAAGTGGTCCCCTTATGGTGTAGCTTTTAAGCATGGCCCTCATGGGATGAGATAACATGTGGTTGTTTCCACAGGCCCACTTTTTGTTATACTCGGATGAAATAAGTTTGGTACTCTCTTGAGCCTAGAGAGGGGGAGTACAATTATTTAACTCTTATGCACCTTAAGGGGGGGGAGTTCAAAAATCTAGTGAAGATTCTTCATGAAACCACTTGTGATATCTCCTTTCAGTTGACAGAGGGGGGAATTAATGATGGAGTTGAAGATGGTTGTCAGACTCAAAGTTTCAACAACAAATATGTCGGATGGGCATGAAATTTTCTAGATGGGAAATTGCAGTTTGTAGATGGAAAAATTTGGCAGAATTATGGTTCAATGAATTGCAATTGAATCATACACATGGATGTTGATTTTGAGAGAAATGATGTGGACATTTTTGTTCACTTGGATGGTTATTGACCTAGTAGAGGACAATTGGATACTTCTGCATTGCAGTTTGGCATTTGATTGAGTTGTCGGACATTTTCAGGTATGTGTCAGACGTGTAGTTGATTCACTTGGTTCACTCTCATCATATTGGAGTTCACAACTGTGAACAAATTGTAGGCATTTTGGCTCACATGATTACACAGTGACATTTCTAGAGTTTTCAGCATCCATATTTGGCAGTTTTTCAGGCAATTCTTCATTGAGGCTCAGTTTAGGAGTTTCAATGAGAAGACTTGGATATGATACCAGTTTATGTTGTATTGTGGGTATTATTGTTCAGACTTATGATTGAGGGAGGGGGGGGGTTGTTAGCCTCTTACTCATATACAATCATAAAGTCCTAGTATACCACCTTTGTATATTTCACATTTAAGGATATAATTGTTATCCTAAGTGTGTTTCTAGATTCCTACTTTGCCTCCTCCTACTTTATCTCTTTATGAGGTGTCAATGTGAGAGAAACTGAGGTGGTTTCATTATTGTATTATATATTTGTATCATTAAGATGAACACAATGTCGAGAATATGGCTTGAGGCCTTTTCTGCCAATTTTCTTGTCCTAATATTATGAGCTCAATTTCTTCACCAAAGATATCCAAACATTCACCATGAACAACACAAGAATACAGAGAGAAGAACCCTTAAGGTAGGGTAACACCATCAAATAATTATTATGAAAGGAATCACTCCACAAGCCATGATTGCTACAAGACAACACAATCCATTACACATAACCAATACATTAATACTCATGTTTATTTATGTAATATCTCGATTCTACTCTCTTGAATATTGTAAGTATTTTATTTTTGTAGTTAATAAAAATGACTAAGGTTGGTTGAGTTTGAGCGCCTATAGGAGCTATGATACCACAAGAGGGGGAATGTGAAGGGATCTAAGGGGGGTTTATACCTAAAGATATCTACCTACTATTACCTTGAACACTCACCCATTTCAAATTTGAATTTAAAAGTTGAAAGGGGTTAAGAGGAGTGGAGGAAACAAAATCTTCAATCTAAACCACCATTTCCTAAAATCTAGCAAGTTGTCTCCCCTACATTCTTGGAACTAGGAAAATAAGTTGAGTTTGAATTCTCTTTTCATCATGCAATTGAAAAATTCGAATGGGGAGATAGGAGTTGTTAGAAAAGGAGGTGGAAAAGAGTTTTGGGAGGTTAGATAACATAAAAATAGATCTAGGCCTATGTTAGACCAAACCAGCTATGAATTGAAGCTTGTAGACCTTGAGGAAAATCCAAGAAACCATTGAGAATTCTACTGAAACTTGAGATAACAGCCTGGACCTTCTATGCACACAATGAATATCACAAAAAGGAGTAATTTATGAGGTATTGTACAACATAGGAGGTGTTCCTTGTGTTGTGTGGGGCAGGTATGTGGGTGACTTAGTGATGTTATGTCGTCAAGAAGCTAGCAGTTAAATTATTGGTTTGCATCCCTATGAGTCTGAAATTTAGAGTTATTTTATCCCTGCTTTGTCCTGGTGGTATCATAACCAAGCTAGGGGGTGGCGTTCATTGTGGATTTCCTACGGTTGGGTGGAGATCGCTCGCTCAGTTGGTTGTTTGATCTTCAATAGTCAAAAGATAAGTAAAATCTTTGCTCTAATTTATAAATTTGTCTAGTAAATAGTATGTATCTCCCTGTGTATGAATCATGTACTTCTACTCCAAGGATAAACATGTATGTCTCTATTGTGCATAAAATTGAAATTCTTGAATTTTAATTCTTTGGTTCTTAACATTCTTGTAGATATATGTTTTACATCTCTGCTATTGAATACAATGAAATATTAGGTTAATGCATTGAGAATGATGACTCACGAGTTTGGTAGTTACTTTCATGTGGTTTCATATTTTTTAGTTTATATAATTTGTTGCCAACAAAAATAGAAAAACCCATGCATCATGAACCAAAAATATAGAAAAATCATATATCCAGATATATTTCCTCCCAATTGCTCTCAAATAATAATCTCCTCTCTGTAAAATTGGGCATTGAGAATTACATTGGCAATGATCAAAGAAGATGGATTTCATGTGTAGGGCTTGGTTGCCAGAGACGATTTAGGCATTCTTTCACCCTTCAACCTCACTCACAGGTGCCCTTCTAGTAACTACCATAAATTTAATTGATTATAATGATAAAGTGTATATTCATCTGCCCTATTAATGTCAGAGATGAAACTATTCTCAATCTGTGACAAGACCTCCATAGCTAGTATAATTGGAAACATATTTCACATTTCATGGTTATAAGAGTAAATAACAAATCTCATTCCAGTTATGCATAGTATGAATCTCTCCTTATCTTGCCTTGCCTTCCCATATAGGGGAGATTTCATTGTTTCCCTCCAAGGTATCAAGGACAGATACCAGAGCTCTAAGGATTCAATTAATGGAAATTAATTAATATAGAAGGGAAGTGGATGCATGTCCTTCTACTCCATATAAAATTAGTTCTTAGACTACGACAATTTTTGGTTCTTTGATCATGCAGGTACTCAAAGCAGAAGTTGATCATGGGTTGGTGGATTGGTTTACCTGTGAACTAGTTATAATATCAAGTTGCATATTAACCAAATACACAAGTTAATCCTATAATAGTGGGAGTGGCTCAAAGTATTTGAGTTAGCCTAATGCGCGTGATCAATTTGTGCCAAATAGATTGACTCGGTTTACTTGAACTAATATATCAAGATGTGAAGCTCCATTCCCCCAACTAACTATATCCAGCATAGCTGAAGCTGGGAATTGGGATCAAGTAAAGCTAGATTTGCTTTCTCACATGCAATATTTAAAGAAGCAAACTTTTAATCTGTCAATGACATTGCAGGATCTAGTAATTTAATATTTACATTAATGTTGTAGTGATTACATTAATGACAAACTAGAAGAATCCATCCAACATGTTTTATCTAGATTTACTTATATATCTAGCTTGTTTATGTTATGAATTATTCATTGCAATGTAATTGTAGAGGTAAAACATAAACTGAGTTGTTGTTGTACTTCAAAAATTCCTTGTCCACTTGAGACAAAATGTTACAATTGTCCAACCAAAAAGCGGTTTGACAACTAGATGATCTTGTACTCTCACTTTAGTCTTAGATGGCTAATCAACGAGGTAGGATGATTGAAGATAATGAATAGACTTGACCAACTGAAGGAACCATACAAAATACAAATTTTGTTTGTCCCTGCAACATGCAACTCAACTTGGATGAAATCATTTTCAACATTGTGTTTTTATTCACTTAATGCATAATCGTTGTGCAAAAGCTTAATTGTTTAGAGTGACTCAGAGCTTTATTTATAATGAGAAGTTGTTTTAAAATTTCCATTTTTGTAGCTACCTAATTGTGAAATTTAGCGTAAACTATATATCTTGACTAAAACTTTGGAATTCTTTGGAGAAAGTTGGTCTTGTGATTCTTCTAACTTTAGTACAAATTTTATTTTTGTATTTATGCTCTGCCAACAAATAAGTCCAACATACTTTTTGAGTGATATATGGATGGTATTTTTGTTGTAGATTAGGTTTGACATCTTGATGTTATGTGGAGTTTTGTGTTTCCATTACCATTTGGAGTCTATCTTTGATTTCAGGTAGGGCATGCTCTCTCAAAATTGGCTAGTGTGAAGGTTGTTGTAGAGGATATGCTTTGGACTTTCACTAACCATGCTTCTTTATGTCCATATATGAGAATGCCATGTTGAACTCCTTTTTACATTGCCTTTTTTCCATAGCATGGTTGAATATGTGCATGGATTGAGTAGCAGACTGAGGCTACTTCTATTCTACTCACCACCAAGATTTCACATGTGGAATTAGTAGTTTTAAGTTAACAATTAAACAAATACTTAAGAATTTGCAGTATTGAGCTCTAAATCTTTGTCCAAAAACAATGTTAAACTTTAAATCTGGTCATTTACATCATAGCCTGCATTTCTTAGTGTGGGATACCTAAAAGGCTAGCATTTATGTATTAAAGATTTACCATTACCATTATGATTAGTCAATTATGATTGATCCTAAGATACAAATACATTAAATGAAATAGAGTATGGAAGAACAAAATGACAAGATGATACTCCCAAGACTCATGTGTGAAGGCACAAGGGGAAGTGTCGTTTTCATTTTCTTTTACACTACTGAGTTATAATTTTGTTGAGGATATTGGGTTTAATTCAATCCATAATGTCATCAAAATTGATTTTCAATCACTGCTATTGGATAATTTGACAGGTTAATGGTAAATAATTTTACAACTCAGTATTGATATTTTATTGCCCTGACAACATTTAATTTCATGTAGTAATTGGAAAACTAACCTATTTTATGTCTTTATATTGTTTAAAATGTTTTAGTATTTACAATTTATATTTTATCATGAGTATTCCCAGGGGTATTATGCCAAATACCCCTTATTATTATATTATTTCCTTTTAATTGCATCGTGGACATATTATTTCCTTTTAATTACATAGTGGGCATATTCCAATATTATGGCCACATTACATTCATTATCCCCTTGGGTACCTCCCTAGGTACCCCTTATTATCCTGTATTATCCTCCCTAGGTACATTACAACATCAATGAAGAGGTGGACTATGGGGATGATGGTATCATTGGTCCCATATCAATCTTCAGGTCCCATCATGAACTCATGCAGTTACAACATAGTAAAAATGTGTTAAATGAGGATCTAGGCTCAATTGACGTAGTTTTGGATTGTTAGAGAAGTGTCAGGTGGAAGAAATGTAGTGACCATGAAATGATAGGATAGTAAAAATCCTTTAACAATCTGGGATGAAGGAATAACAAGAGGAAAGGTCTCTCAAGACTTGTATTCTCCAAGGGAAAAGTTAGGTCTACATTTCAAGAAAATACTAATGTTTATTCTTGTAGAGTAAGCTCCAGGTCTGTGCATATCACAAACCCTCTTTTAGGTGATGAAAAAATATATATGAGCCTTGATTTAGGTAGTGAAGAGGCCCTATCTAGTGACAAGAATCCAAGGAGTTGTGAGGCTAAAGTCTCTTTGGGGGAAAGAGAGGTTTTCATGTTAGAAGGAAGGAAAAGAGCATGGAAATGTATTATAGTAAAGCCTAAGAAAATGAATATGGTCATTGTGTTGTATGTAATTTTGATAGAAGTGGAAGGTTTGATGGAGAGGGGCTTGCCAGGAATTTTATGGGGAAATCCGTTCAAGGGGATCCTCTGAAACAATGGATGAATGAGGGTTGAAGGTCAATTATAGGTTATATACTGGCTTTCCATCTTTTAGTCCTTGGTTGGATTTTCTTTCCACTGAAGAGCTATATCGACATTGACATTCTTCTAAAAAAACACTGGTTATGGAGGCCATCTAATATATGTCTTAAAAGGGGGAAACCAAGTTTTGACCTATAGAAAGAACCCACATATTTGTAAGAAATTTAGATTTTACTATCGAGCCTCCAAAAGGAACTTTAGAATAGGAGAATTTTGGGAAGAGTTAGAAGTTATTTAGGTCGATTCATTGCTTCAGAGGACAAGTGCTAGGAAAAGAGGATACAAGAGTGGCCAGATTTTTGGTGGAGTTTGACTTGAGAGAGGGGTTGCCAATAGAAATATAAATTGTATGGGGATCCTAGTCATTTGTCCAAAAACTAGTTTTTTGGAAAATTCCCTTCAGATCTAGAGTTGTCATGAAACAAGTCATTTATGGGAAGACTGCAAAAACCCTAAGGGAGATTTCGAAAAAAAAAGTGTGGGTAAAGAAGATTTTTTCTCCTAGCAATTCAAAAGTAAGTTTGGAGAAATTGGTGAGAAAGGATTATAAATATTCTTAGACTT
Source organism: Picea sitchensis (assembly GCA_010110895.2). Lineage (NCBI taxonomy): Eukaryota > Viridiplantae > Streptophyta > Pinopsida > Pinales > Pinaceae > Picea > Picea sitchensis. Next base: position 44,211 of record SNQJ01S0087264.1, read on the forward strand.
TGGAGCCTCCTTTATCTCATGCAAAAGAAAAATCTCAGTCTCATTCAAAGAAGATGGAGGATTCTCAAGAAATCCAAGAGGATTAATGCATGCAAGGGCACACTTCAAATTTTCAAGGTATGCATATTTTAAATACCCCCTTGTGCTTTCAAGTAGTGCATTATGATACACCCTCTATTGTTGAGTGTTTGGGTTCTAAAATTTTGCACAAGGACAGTTTAGGGGATAGTGACCCTAGGGATCAAGTTCCCCCTCCTTCAAAGCCTAGGGTCAAGGCCAATCCAAAATCTAAATGTGTAGCCTAGATATATAACAAGTCTTTGTCAAAGGTTTTGGCCTAGGGAGATGTGGTTTCATCCATTAGAGAGATAGTTAGACCCTCCTCTTCATATAGGTATCTTAGGATTTGGTATATCCTAAGGGAAACATAGATAAGGTTGAAACTAAGTCAAAGTCTCCTCCCAATGATGATAAAAAAAAATCCCCCAGACCCCCTTTCAATTCATCTTACTATTAGAGCTCAAAAAGGGATTTTTGTAGAGGGATTGGGGGCCTTGGAATGGGGTTTGGCCATTAACAAGGAGTACACATCCTTAGTTGGAAGAAAACCCCTTATTTCTAAGGAAAAATCTTAGGTAAAGAAATAAGTTAGAGAAGGAAAGAAGGTAACAATTTGTGAGGTCCTTAGAGTTGGAAAGACCCCCAAAATGGTGTGTAAATTATTATCCTATCACTGGAATCTAGAGGGGTTGGGGGTGCCCTAAAGTAGCAAGAACTAAAAAGACTTTTTGCAATGTACAAGCTATATGCCATCCTATAGAAACAATGTGTTGGGTCAAAAGTAGTATATATTTTTCCCTCTTTTTTGAAAGATTGGATTTTTTTCTCAGTGGATGTTGAGGTTTTGTAGAGGGGGGTTTGGTTTCCGAGTGGAATGATAATTCCAATCATGTTTCTATCAATGTCTTGTATGCAGGTATCATGATATAAGTTATACCTAAAGAAATGGGGAGCGTGTTTAGAATTATCTATGTATGGGATCTATGGAGACATAAAGTCATTATGGGATAGGATAAGAGGCTCCAATATTCTGAAAGGTAACATTGTTATCTTAGGTGAGGATCTCGACTTGACTCTCAATCAAAGGGAGATCTAGGGAGAAGTGGAAAAGTGAGACTCTCTTGCAGACTTCTTCTCACACTTTTTTCAAGAACAAAAACTTATCAATGTGGAACTAGTAAAAATTGTTCCAACCTTGACAAATGGAAGAAAAGGCAGGCAATGTATATAAAAAAGGATTGATAGTTTTATTATTTCTTATCATCTGATGGAAGATAGTGCCAAGATAAAATCTCAGGATGATTATGGAGGCTCTTCAAACCACCTGCCTACTTTGCTTCAATTTGAACCTAAAGGCTAGAAACACCTAACTCCCTTTAAATTCAACCACACATGGTCAAATGAGGAGGACTTTAGAGCCCTTGTAATAAGGACATGGAATCCTTTTGATAAAAACTTTGATGATCTAGCCATGACGCGAATTTGTCATGTACCTCAGATATTAAAATGCTATAACATACAAGATATCCAAGAATAAGATATATAATCCCCTTTTACTTGATTATATAAAAATGCCCTCAAGGAAAACGTTATCACATATAAGATTTCCAAGAATAAGATAGAAAATCTCGTTTACATGATTATACAAAAATAACTTTAAGGTAGGGAAACACCTTACAACTTATCCTTTTATGAAAGGAATACACTCCTATTCACTTTCTTGATCTCAAGGTTGGGTGACCTCTCAATGAGCTAGCTCCAAATACAATAAACTCCACATCTATCAGAGGGGTTAGACTCCATCCTTATTTATAGTTAACAAGAGAACCCTAATCATATCAACCTCCTAATTTCCTAGTGGACCTTCTTTAATCGAGTCACATTACATTTATTCAATACTAAATAACTTAGTGAACCTTATTTAATAACAAACACAGTGGACCTAGTCCACCTTATATTGAATGGCCTCCACTGTTATTACTCTAATTGCCCCCCCTCGCCCTCCCCCCCATTACACCCCAAGGGAGGATCCCAACATGTTTCCTGACAATTTAAAGAGAGATAAAGGGATAGTAGAAGAGTGGGCAAGGATGTTAG